>JH598113.1:0-22237 GCA_000173235.2 Hyaloperonospora arabidopsidis Emoy2
GTTTGATTACACCAACGAAAACAAAGCGAAAAGTGTGTATTACGCGTGGGGGGACTTGCAAGCAGCTTTTAAAGAGACTGCATTCACGAGACGTACGGTGGAGATGACTGAGGAGTATGACGATGCCAAGCAGCAGAAAGTGGATGGCGGAGAAGTGCATGGTGAACAGCAGACTCGAAGGGATTTCGAGTCGAATACAAGAGGAAGCAGTGTCGTTGACTTGGAGAAGGGACCATGGAGAGCCGAAACAGCATTTACTCTTGGAGTGGCGGGGAAGAAGGATACGTCGTCACGAAGACGACATACTCTATCAGGCACGACGGCTCGGCATCATTCGACTGGTGTCACTCCGAGGTTTTCGAAAATATTTAATGAAGAACAGAATCGGAACACGAGGTTTTGTCCTGCTACGCCCGCGTTCACGATGGACCACACATCAGCAAATGTGGAGATGCAGACAGAGAAGACGTCGTTAGTAGGTGATAACACAATCTCGAGAGTACCGGGGCCACACGTGGAGAAGTCAGACCTCACATTTGGAGTCACGAAGACGTGTGTACAAACGCCAGATTTTACGTTTGGGAAGCACGAACCAATAAATTATCGGGAGGCGGAGGCTGCAAAGGGAGAGACTAGCAATAATTCGAACATGAGCAGTCCAAGCCCAATGCGTTCTGCCGCTACATCATCCGATGCCTTGGATAACGACTTCACGCTGAAAAAGCGTGTAAAATCTGTGCAGTCTCACAACTTTACTGGAACTGATGACACTGAACCAGCCAAAGTATCAGCGCAAGAGTCGGGAATTCCTGATACCGGATGTAACACTTCTGTGCGTAGCTCAAGCCCACGCACTAACCGTGCTAGTCGTACCCCGACAAGCGGTACATTTTTGTTTGGACAAGCGTACAAGAATCGCAAACCGGTTGCCTTTGCTAAAAAAGAGAGCAGCGACTTGTTTCACACAACTAAGTCGGTGGGTTCTGCCTTCAACATTGGAGCATCGACAAAAGCGTCAGGCGCATGTCGAGGGACAAAAGGTTTTGTTGGTGACTTTAAACTCCGTCATACCGACGTCAGCAGCGAGTTTACAGCACCTCCTGCATCATTTGCTCCTGGAGTTGCAAGATCGAGCATGTTTCGTCAAAATTTGTCTCGTCGGAAAAAAGCTAGCTCGAGTTCAGTCATTTTTGGACCGTCCCCGTTCAGCCCTTCGTCTAGCTCCCAGTTCGTTGCTTCATCATCATCATTCAAATCCTCATCTACACAGCCAACAGCCATTTCCCAACGACCTGACTCAACACGTACGGGTGACTGCACGCGTTACAGTCGGGTGCAATTGAATACTACGACCCCAGCTACTATTTCCACGAATCCGTTTGCCGCAAACACGAGTGGATCATATACGTCGAAGGATCCAAATACCAAGACGGCTCCAGAAACATTTTCACACCCTGCATCATCTTCATCTGGGGCGAGTGAAGATTTCAGTTCAGTCCACTCCGAGCATGCGGAACGTAGCCCGGCTACTCCTTGCTTTTCACCTGGATCTGGAAAAACAGAGGCTGGCGCGCAGACAGAAGTACCTTATTTTCATCACTCCGAGCAGTCAGCTAAAAGTGTGTCAGCTTCGAATACTGGTTGTAGTTTCCAGATTGGTAGTGTCGGCGCACAAAGAAAATTGCGAGTGCGGCCGAGGAAAAGCGGAACGTTGGCTCACAAGTACAGTCCGAGGAAGGACGCCAAAAAAGATGCCACCGAGCCTGTGCGGTCCCCCAGCTTTTTCTGTTCGTCCTCATCGACGCCATTTTCAATCGGAATTGCCGGCCCAAGAAAGTCCGGACATACCTCCGCAGTCGATCCGCTCGCCGCACACAACTTTCGGAACCTTCCGTCTGCATCAGATGGAGAGCGTTACCCTGGTGCTGATAAACCGACAGTAACGACAGCATTTCCATTCACCACTAAACCTCCAGCTGGCAGTGTTAATGGTGAACCGACTCGACAACAGGGCAAGATATGTAACTCTATCTTGTTCCCTTCCTACCCCCAGCAGAACAAACCCATTGCTTCGGAGCTTCGAAGTACAATTCATCAACCAGTTTTTCAGCCGAACGAGCCAAGCGATCGTCTGAAAACCCAGCAACCTGGCGATCGCGGGACATGCTCCGCTTGTGCTGGATCCCGCCGCATTCTCCGTGCCGCTGTTCGGAGTATTGGAGTTAGCAAAGAGCGTGCTAGCTCAGCCCCAACTTTGACTGACAATCGACCCGAGGAGTGTGATGCTGAAATGGATAGTGAAGATGAGCTTAGCTGGAATGAACTGAAGCGTCTTGGTGGTGGTGCCCATCGCTCAAGAAAATATGAAGATGCGGCCGAGTACTACCGCCAAAGCATTGAGCTGCTAGACTCACTTCTTTATCGTGATGCAGGCACGTTTACAATGGGGATTCAAACTGATAAGGCAAGACTTCACGCAAATCGGGCGGCATCACTTATGATGCTGATGCAGATCACTGAAGCTCAGCGCGAATGTCGGCGATCGATTGAGGTGGACGCGACGTATGCACGCGCATACCTTCGGCTTAGCCGCATTCAAGTCTTACTAGGTGATACTGCCAATGCAAAGGCGAACATTGATACAGCGAGGCAGCTGATGGAAAAGCAAGACGACGAAGTAGGCAGCAGTGACCATATAGATCGCGTGTCTGTTGTCAAGACGGAAGACATGATTAAGGAATTGACGATGCTACAAGGTGAGATTAAGTCGAACATCGAGTGTGAAAACTTTAAGCAAGCTCTTTTGCACACCGAAAGCGCTCTATTACTTGCGCCGAAGAGCCGTAAGCTACAGGTAAAAAAGGCTCGTATTCTTCTTCACCGAAGGTTAGTAGCTGTTTATTGATTTATACTCGGTCGTCGTCTAACGCAAGCTTGATGATGATGATTTTGACAGGCAACTGGATCTGATTGTTAAGTTTTGTACTTCTATCGTCGAAAAACAGCAAGCAAGTCAGACAAAGCTGCTAAGTCCAGCGAGCACGGGTGGAATGAGCACAAAACCGCTCAAAGATGAAACTGTGGAGATGGTCGCTATTGTGGGTATTGATCTAGGATTGTTGTGGGCGACCTCGCTACACTACCAAAACAAAGTTGAGGACGCAGTCCGGGTACTCAACGCCTTGGAAGTCGTAGCGCCTTGCAGCTCGCACGTGATACAATTGAAACGGCAATGGCAAGATATGGAGCAGCTGAAGCTCGACGGAAATCGACGGTATAAAGAAGGCCAGTATCAGGAGGCTATACGATGCTACTCGGAAGCTTTACAAGTTGACCCGCAGCACCTGGAGTACTGCACAGTTATTTACTGCAATCGTTCAGCAGCCCAAATGGGGCTACAACGGTATCACACTGCGATTCTTGATTGCAATGAAGCACTGCGACGAAAGTCAAATTTCTCCCGTGCCATGCTCCGTCGCGCACGATGCCATGTTGCATTAAAGGTGTACCACGAGGCAGTGAAAGACTTCGACAGTTATTTGCACGAGCGATCAAGCGACATTCCTGTTGATGCGATGGCCAATGTTTGTCGCGAACGTAACGAGGCAAAAGCAGCTATTGCTAAAGCCCGCGAAGAAACCAGACAGCGAGAGGCGGCAAAGAAGCGTGCAGAACGGCAGCAGCGCCAAACTTGCTGGGAAGACGCGGCGCGGAGTAAAAGCCGACCTTACGACCGGTACAGGCGGGGCGGACGTAGCAATTGTGGGAGCAGTAAATCCCAGTCGTCAGGTGCCAGTAGTCGAGCTTCATTTATGGCGACGAAGACCGAGTGCCGTACGCACTACGAAGTGCTTGGTATCGATAAGACAGCGACGAGCGACCAAGTCAAGAGGTCGTACCGCAAATTGGCGCTCGTGTATCATCCAGGTAAGCTGGTCAATTGGCAAGAACCGTGCTGTCTTCGATTGCTAATGATGCTCCTTGCTAATGCGTTTGCACTTGCAGATAAATCAAAGGTGTTGTCGCATGCTGATTTGTTCAAGGAGATGACAGCCGCCTATAACGTGCTCTCCGACAAAAGTGCCCGGGATAAGTATGATCGCGAGTTGATGTATAACAAATTTGGCAATTTCTACGAGAACTAGCGAGAGCGGGGAACGAAAGCATGAGTGTTGAGTCCTGTGGTCGGTCAGTAACAACATTGAAGTAATCTGACTCGTGTGACTATTAGTTTGGATGTCTTTAGGCGAGGTCATAAGAAGTCCTCATATGTCACCGACCTCCGACGCAATGGGTGCCATGCAGCGCTTGGTCATGTTGCTAGGCATCAAAGACAAGCGATTGGGCAGATCGCGCGACTTTGACATGCTAATGACGAAGCTGCGACGGATGTCTCACCTCTGAACGAGAGCGAAAGAGCATCTCCCAACCCGTGTAAATGTCCCTGATTGCACGCCACAAACAACCCAAGTACCAGCACTTGCCACGACACAAGTCCAAGGAAAAAAAACAGACCTTGGTTCATCTCGGCTCGTTCATTGTTGTTACCCCTTCTCCATCCAACGTCTTGAGTCACTCTTCCTGCTTGTCCCCTTCATTCAACGACTGAACCTGGTGGCAGAACGCACGGACATTTGGCTGCAAGTAAAGCGACTTGCGCACGTGGCGTTTCGCATTCAGATACTCCTGTGCCTCTTGAGGGTCCATTTTACGAGCAGCTACGAGCCAACACAAGGCCACCGCCGCACTTCGTCCCGTGCCTCCTTTGCAGTGAACGTACGTCCTGACTCCCCGTTGTTTCTGCATCTGGATGAATGCAACAGCCGCTGTTAATGCCTCAAGTGACGGCTCAAAGTGGTCAATTGTCGGCAGTCGAAGCTGCTGGATGTGGTGCCTCTTGTACTGGTTCGTAGGGCCTGCGTACTCATCACATAGATTGACAACTGCACCAACCCCACGAGCAACTAGAGCGTCGACATGAGGCAGAAAAGTCATAGGCGCTGCTCCCAGCAGGACATGCGAGTCCACCAGCGTCCAGTAGTTCCGACGTCGCGACAAGTACGTGAGTGGCCACGTCGGGTAAAAGAACACTCGGGCTGTGACTTGAGCTGCTGGCTTGGGCAACAGATGCAGTTGGAACGCAGCATAGAGCACGAGGGGTGCGAGTGTCCAGATCTGCCAGCTAGTGATGGTTTTCCAAATCAAGTCATCCATTGCCAGCCAACAACGACGACGACTTAAGGGGATTTCGTAAGTGCGGTCGAAGCTAAGTGCGACTCGAAGTGGACAAGATCGCCAGCCAGGATGGCTACAACAAGAGCTCGATCGCGCAAACGGGGTTGATGCTAAGTTCATTACTGCGTGGCTAAAGCGAGCTCGACGTACTTGTCCGACACAGCTTCGTATTCCGTGAGGAACCACGCGGCCGAGTTCTTTTGAAGAAACTTGAGAAAGTCATTGAGCCGGGCCTGGATCTGCACCAACTCGCGCGGAGAAGCGCTCGAGCTTGCGAGTAGAATGGGCAAACGCACTGTACAAAAAGAGAATCAATAGGACACGACAATAGCAGCAGCACATGTGTCAGTCGTCGCGTTTCAAGCTTGTCAATTCTCTCTCTCTCTCTCTGTGCTATACAGTCACTCGATACGTACCAAAGAGACGGATGAGGTGCTCAGCGCCGTAAATCTGCGAAAGCGGCACATTCTCCGTCTGTTTCTGTCGTAGCTCCTGATACTGTCGACGCTCGATGCGGTACAGCAGGAGCGAGCTCACGGCTCGATCAAAGTATGACTGCACGCCTTCCATGACGCCGGTCACGTTCTTCAACTCCTTCTCTTCGCTCGCCTCTCCAGCACGCACCTTGCTCTGCTTCACGTCCAAGTACGTCGTGATTATCTAAAACCAAACACCCATCCACCACCATACAACAACAAAGACAAAAACAAGACACAACCTCGTCAATCCCTTCCACCACACACACACTCTCTCTCACTCTCCTCACCTGTTGGACATTGGGTTTCCTCGGCAACGGCACGAGTTGATGCGGCGCTTGCGTCAGGCGTTTCCAGTCCTCCACGAGCTGTTTCTTGAGCGAAAAGGGCATCTGGAGGTTCACCTGCTTGCAGCTACCGCCCAGCGTCGCCGCTTCCTCGTCCGGCCCCGGCATCTCCTCAAACTCCTTCTCCACGTTGCGCTTCAGCCGCTTGAACGGCGACTGCCGCCCCGCCGCTGCCGCGTCGGCACCAGCTCGCGACCGACTCGAGGTCCGCTTCCGGTCCACGCGCTTCTTCTTCTTGGCCTCAGCAAGTTCTTCTTTGGCCTGTTGCTGCAGCAACCGGTTCGCGGTCGTGGCTTCAAGCACGCGGTCTTGACGTACCCATTCGTCCCATTTCTTGGCCCAGCCTTGGTAGTGGACATAGAACTGCGTGCTGGCCGTGATGTGGACCCCTTGACTCGACTCTTCTTGGACGCCGTGACCCGTGTCGACCTTCAGGACTTTGGCGTCGTAGATCAACACGCCGTGGTACGCCAGGACGAGGTCACCCACTTTAATGCCCATGTTTACAAACGTGCTAGATGCACAGACGGAAAAGCATAAATGGGTGACAGTGGAGTGGGTGGACCACACTTGGGGGTGCACACCGAAGAGGGAGGGATGGGGTAACCCGTCTGAGATAACGGTTTGTTTTAGGAACTCTGCGCAGTGATTTGATGAAGGCGGTACCAGTCAATTTGGCGGTTGCACCTGTTTGCTTGGTTTCTTCGACTGTGTATCGAGGCTTGATGCTCCTGTGCTATAACGTGAGAAAAAGGTGAAGCGATTTTTGGTATCTATATTATCTGGACCGATGTTAGTGGTAAATGGAGGGCACTTTGCACCTTCTAGTCCGCGACTTGCAGGAATGTGACGAATTTGCCTGCAGCTGCACTCAGGTTCTTCGCTCGTCGAGCACAACTCTATCTTGTGTAACTAAGTGGATGCTGTGACAAGACACACACGGCTTTAGCGCATTCCAAACCATCCATACTCGATATGATATTTATGGTATTGACGAGCAGTATCGGATAGCCATGATCTCTACTTCCGTGACTCGTGATGTCTCGCGACCTTGTTCCCATTCTGTAAGTACTCACATCACGCCGTGCGACCAAGCCGCATAAGCCAGTTTGTCATGTCCAACAGCTTCGAGGTCTCTCAGTCTTGGCTAATTTACCTTTTCACCAAGCTCGCTGAACGCGTCTAAAGTTGGTCAATAACACATCCCCTTACTATATGGGTATATACCAAGCGATTGTCCGCTGTTTGCACGACGGGGTGTTACACGAAGACGACGAAGAAGCGGATCCTCAAAATCTGCGCACTTACCGCAGTATGCTTTAAGCGCTGACAAACGATAGGCTACCACGAGGAAGTATACTGTTTGCCGAGAAGAGTATATAATCACAGAGAGCGTCGATATTGTAAGGCCAAGTAACGTTCTTCACCGCGTACCCCAAGTTCCTATTATGTACACATTATATGACAACGCAAGACGCTTTGGCATAAACATGTAAGCATCAAGTTACACCAGTGAGCCAGAAAATTCTCGTCAAAGACGATGCTTCCTAAGAGCGCCATCATTGTCCGCTCCATGACCTAATGTTGAATTCGCCTTAGAGGAGATTACTAATCGAAAAGTAACTAATCTTTCGACGACAACTATAGCATACTTTAGTGAGTAGTGTGGTATGCATTGTCCACTTGATGAAGCGGGACTTTGGATAGAAATTGCAAACTTGTTCATGCTCTACATAATCGATTTCGTCCTGCTATTGATTTCATAAACGATGGCTGTAGTACTGACACCGGGCTGTGAGCTTGAATTTACACCTTGGGACAGTCACTTGCTGCATGAGACTGATACGATGTCACAACCAACCCCTGACGGCGTGGTCTTTTTAAGGGATGGTACGCTTGGTTGGTACTTTCACTCTCAACGAAGCGTACAATTCTTTACTGCGACAATCGTTATTAGGACCACGCCGCCACATCATATGATCCAAACTACCCTATCTCACGCGCGTTAAACTTTTCAGCTTGCAGCGCATTCGTCGTCTCTCATAACCAAATATTTGAACTGCTGAGAGCTCATGGATCGAAGCTTGCCTAAGCTTAGCCACTCTTCTGCGATAAAAGGACGATGCCGCAAAATGAGGAATACGCCTGTTGCCCGCCACGCTTTGTTTCATAGAACCTATAAGCAAGTGGCACTTATTCGACTCGCAGCCAGTAAACTTAATCATCGAAGCCATCTACCGCGCTTCCAAGTGTCCGTAAAGATGGACAAGCCGTACTTTGTTGAAGCCATTCTCTATCCACATGACATGTCGTATCTAAATGATCGCCAGCTCACAGCTTAATCCCCGTTCGGTATGTCCGACCGAACGGGCTTTCGACGATCTTTGTACGCTAACAGTATATTATGGTATGGTTCGTGCCCGATCTAGACACAGTGTCTAGTGCAAGCATCTACGCACATAGACGATCGATCATGTCTTAGTGGTTAAAAAAGGACGATTTTCTAGGCACTGTCTTGTAAGTCAAAAGTTGAGCAAGCCCCTCTCTCACACTCTCCTTTTGTGCTCAACACAATAAACAAACAAGCTTCTGGTTAATGACGTAGCGTGACGCAAGTGATGCATGTGCGATCGCAGAGTCTACGTATCAGACGTATAATACACACTCTACTCAAGATTATAGAGCTCAGAATCTAGAGACAGCGAGGGTAGAAATTAACCTGAACAGGCGCCAAAGTGTCTGGACGTATGTTGATTGTTATGTAAAAAAGACAGTGGCGTGGTTGATAGCGGAGACTCCAGTTGATTATACGGACATCTCCACTAACGTCACCGGCGTCAATCTTTAGAATACATAGCTGCAGCCGAGCGATGGGGACGTAGAAAGTTAGCTGTTGTCCACCCGTGACTACGATCGATGCGCTATCTGACGGCGTAACTGCATGCCTGTAGCGTCCCTCCGACGTCAACGTCAATCTCCTTGATAGCGTCGAGTATATTGGCTCTGTAGACATTTAAAAACCTTCAAGGCATTAACTGCATTCATAACGGATCACAGGTATGATATATATAGGCAAGTCATGACCGATGGCTGAGGTTTTCGTTCAAACGACGTCAGCCATCGTTTCAGATTTGGCTGAACTAGATCATGAAGATGCCCCAGTGCGAAAGAACGGAATGCACTGATCAAAAGTGTGGGCTAACTCATACTTTTACTGTGTCAAATTTGCCTAAAGTTGCAACAGGGTGATCATGACTGATGCTTTAGTAACCATTTGTTCACATTTTATCCATTATCTATATCCATCACACAGAGAAGTACATAAGAGTGTCGAAGGTTTTCTTTTTTAAACATGTAAGTGTCGGCGAATACTTGGGCAATGTCAGTCGTTGCAAGATCACGCTTAACCTACTGTATGCAGTCAGGTGGCCGAACCGGTTACAAATCGTATCCAGATTTATCCGCCCGCCGGATAATAAAGATTATGAGGCATCATTCTAGCTGGTATACTAGATGCTTCATCGAATGTTCAGATGATAAAAGATATGACAGGAACTAGGCTTGACAAATGAGGATGCTCCAGCATCTATTACTTGCGTGGGTTCGCATATCTTGAGCTTTGACTACGCAAGCGCGTTAAGTCGAAGAAGACCATATGCATTGGCACCTCGAAATTGCGAAGGGCAAGTGCCATCAAATGTATCTCGAGCATTCGCTGCTGTGCTACCCAATTACCATAGTACACTTGGGAAATAGAGACACCTGCATTATAATCGCGCGTGATTCTATACGTAATTTGACCCAGCGCAAACTAGTGACCAGGATACAAGTGGACGCGAGGCGTGTTAATAAGCCGGGTAAAGGTGTCGTGAAGCATGAGTGTGTTTATTCTCCCAGGTCTTGTCAAGGACCTTAGTTGTGGTCAAATCATGTCACGATCGGACGCGTCGCAGCGTGTCTGTCTGTCTGCCTGGAATCCTACCGCCGCCCGTGCCTGTTGCTGTATTGTTTCCGAGGATCGGTTTGTCTTACACTGCATGTATGAGCATAGAGCGGTGTAAATCAGTTAAATCGGACCTGTTTCGTCCAGTTCAATCTCGACAGATTTCGGATGTCTTTCTTTCTACACCAGTACTTTCTTACTCGATTAACAAGGCCCACACTCAAAACTACGTTAGTTTGAGCCCATTAAGTATACAAACGCATGTAAGCGCCAATCCGAGTGCAAGGAATGGAAATGACTAGTACGTATTAGTCCATCAGCGGCTGCGTGCGGCCACCAAATGGAACGATTATAGGTCTGGTGGTCCCTCGCGCACGCTCATCGCTCCATCAACCGCGAAAAAAAGGCCTTCATTGGACTACTTACGTCAGCGTTCCCTAACCGGGTTAGATTGTCACCTCTAGGCGTCTTGACTTCCCACTGGTATAACGAGGGCGCTAGAACGATAGGCTTGTATAGGGCTATTGTCGCACGGCTTACGTTCTGAACTACACCGGAGCTTTAAATAGTTAAAAAAGATTGGTCCAGCTGAGCTCCGGTATAGAAAGTAAAGTTACCGACGCGAAGGTGCACTTCGTTTTGCGGTACGATCGTCTGTGTGATCCATCTTCTGTTATAAGATAGCGACGCAGTTTCTGACTTAAAGATGCGTCGCGTCGACTTACAAAATTATACTCCAGGCGTGTCTGTAACTCGTTGTCTGTAACTCGTTCGACAAGGCGCGAGAACTGTAGCTGGAAGTAAATTTACGCATACTTTCTAATGGATGACCATAGGGTAAAGGCTTGAACCTATAATCGGGCAATCAACAAGGCAGTTGCTTCATTACTCGGATACGTACTGGCTTTCGTGGTGCACACTGATCATAGAACGTCTGACCTCCACTAAGTAGCGGAGTGACGTACACAAGCAGACAGCCTTACGGAACATCTTAGAACGATACGCTGTCTCATCCCGCGATAAAGGTGCCGCTTCTTTTACACGGTCGTACCCTCGTGTCTCACTTCAAGTCTTTGTCGTAAAACGCCCGTGATACAAGACGCGTGTCACATAAGCAGAATCTGATTTGGTGGTATCGAACAGTCGAGCCTGCTTTAATCGATACTGTCTTAACTGATGCCCCTTATAAGCTGCAACATATTTGCGGTCCCGACATCGGGCCAATCTTGATAATAAACACCCTTCACATGCTCTAAAAAATTAATAACCTTGGAGATCCGATAATAGCTCGTCACAAGGATATGAAGCTGTTTATGCTCTATTATACAGTGCTCGAGGGCAGGAAAGATGGGATAGGTGTCTTCAGCTCCCTCTCATTTGAAGCTACAAAAAATTTGGTAGAAAATTTGGCTCGTGGGATGGTGATCGGGACATCAGACGACGGTGGTCACGTATCCAGCTAAACTTCTGACCAGAGCCAAACAATCAGCTCACTTATCGTTTTGCGTTTTGACACTGAGGACAAAATCCGATCCTCCATTCATGAGGTTGTATCTCTCCGCAGGCCTCGTTAGTAGTGCGCTGCTAGTATCTGCTGTTTCGCCTTGGCTTCTGCACCCTGTGGCATTTGGCGTACTTGAGGACCAGCGCCACACCGCCGGGAGACTGCTGAGAGGCAGCACAGACGAAAAGAGAGACTCAGAAGAAGAAAGGTCAATGCCTACCACCACACTGTTGCAAGTGGAGGAATCCGTCACGAATCGGTTCAAGGACTTGAAACTGAAGATACCAACTCTTAAGAAGAGCGAGTTCGAGAAGGGAGAGGTGACAGCGTTTTTGTCGCGTCCCGAGCTCCGTGCGTGGTTTTATCGCGAAAAGAAGGCTGCTATAACATTTGCGGCGTTCGCGTCGTTCAATCAACTCGAGAGTGAAATCACCCCCAAAGGTTTGGCAAGGATGATTCAGCACGAGCTCCTTCAGGAGGATAATTTCTTATGGAACATGTTGAGCCCCTCCAAACGAATGGCCCGTATGTTGGAAAAAGTGCAGTTTGAAAAGTGGCGATCAAAGATGCTTACAAAAGCAGTCGTCAACGAAAAGGTATTAGGGTTACCAGTGGGAACAGCGCTTGATCCGATTGTGGTACGGTATGGCCTACACAGCAAGAAGTATGAAGGAGTGAAAGGGAAATATCTGTTTGATAACTAGTTAGTTGCAATATATCATTTCCTTCATGTCTGTCTAACCAACTTTGCAATATCATACAAACGTATGTATCGACTATCGCGACATCTAGCTATTGTAAATGTCTCGATCCTTACACTTTCTTAGAAAACCCTCCTTGATGCGTAGCCGTGGCATGGTCAAGCAACGGAAGAACCTAAGCGATTGCTCCCTGTTCTGACTCCTCACTGGATATTCAAAAACGCTGCAAAGCTCGCACAGCGAAGGACATACCTTTAAGTAGTTTCAGCATATGATCGACAGTGTGAAGAAACGCCCCTGGTCACGAGATGTACGCCGTACAGATACTATCATTGGCTCCGTTATACGCTGTTGCCAATCAGTACAAGTGCTGGAAACAGTAGGGCATCATAAGTGTCAAAGCTACACCCGGGACACAACTTGTATCAATTTTTCAGTCAAGCAGTGGAAGCTCTTGACCCCTACGAGGCTTTCTCAGTCTTCATCTCGGAATCAGCACTTCCTGATATGTTGACGTGGTGTTTGCACATACACACCTCTCCCACAGTTTGGTCATGGATGTCCGCGGTCTGTATGCGCATTGCGCTTCGAGGACCTCGTTCACGTCGTAATGGCGCGGAGTCGTCACAAGTCGAATATCGTCTCTGGCTCTTGCACAACCCTGCAGATACACGTCCAACGGCTGATAATTACCATTGCGTTGTCCTGCAAGCAACCACGAGCGCGAAGCGCGCAGCGCCATCGGCATCGGCATGCTCTGTTCCATATGATCACACCCGGATCCAGAGACTAGCCAAGAAAGGGACGCGGTACTTGTATGCGCCATTGCGCTTTGGCACAGTCGTTTATGCCCAGCCTCGTAAATTCTTCCAGCAGTCGAGTTGATCGAACGACGTGACCTTGATCTCATCGATAACAAAATGTTGCGCCGCGAATGACGGAATTAAGGGTTGTAGACGTAGAATCAACAAGTAAATTCAGGATCCACCGTCAAGCAACACACGCAGTACGTCGCGAGATCACCGTGGGCATAAAGCGGTGCATGGAGTCTATCTCTCACTCTTGCCACCTATAGAAGGCTTGGACCGACGATAGAAGACTTGGACCGATACATATCATGCACCTCATAGCGCGCCGAGTAGTTAAAAAGAAGAAGCGAGCAAGATGGACCGACAGGGCTGCACGGTGAGAACTTCTGTGTGCGCACGGAGGAAAATGTGGACTTAAACGTGGCATATCATAGAAGTCGATCATTCCTTCAGCCCGTATTCCCTTGTCACCACTGTCCAAACGTCACGAGTGGAGCTTTGGACGATGTCCAAGATGACAGCAGGACGCTGCACCGCAGTAAGAGGAGACTAGCACGTCAATGAATAGCACGAGTGCGTTCGCTCCACTTTTTACACGACGTCCCGTTTCAACTTGGTGGTGATCCCACCCCCATGGACGACTCAGAAGTCGACCGCACGTGTGTTGTGAATGGCCTCTCCATGTTGACGCGGCTTGTTCGCTTTTCGACACCCGCAGACTCGATGACATTGGCTAGCGATCTTGACCACGATACGAAGCAAGCGAAGGGATGCCAACCGATCTAGAAATTTCGAGTGCGCATCCTCTTATCCCACCTGCTCGATAATACCGAGCAAGTTCCTGCTCTAGGAGGTGGTACATCTCTACTTCGCACGGGAATTGGAGTCGTGACTTCCGTTGTCAGTGGTCTTGGATGAGGGAGCAATATAATGTGTGCAGCGGGGGCGACGAGCCGCTCAAGTGCACTTACACAGGCTGAACCACCGGCCAAAGAGCTTCCACCTGGTCCATTCACATACGGCTGGGGCGGAGCCATTTGTAATGCTGGCCACTGATCCAGTTCCTGACGACAAGGTGAGGGTGCTCGAGACATCGAGTGTGTGGTCGTGGTGACTGCAAGATTGCTCGCGACCTTGTGGGAATCGATGGAAGCTTGAGCGGTTCTATTTGAAACGAAGCCGAAGCGTAGGCGACGTCGCTGCATCCCCCGAGTTTCGTGCGACAACCGTGGAGAATCCACGACCGACGTTATAGTGCAGCATCATGGATTTCTCCACGTCCGATCGTTCAGATATGAGCACATGAACGCAAAACGTCTAGGCATTCGAAAGCTATGGTAGCCAAGACTAGGAAATGGATGGCCTAACAACGCCGCAGCGTCCTTGGGAATAAATCGATGAGGGCTGATTCAGGTGGCAACGTGGAAACCGCGAGCTTGGTACTGGACGGATGGAGCCCGTTGGCTGCCAAACGTTCGTTGCACCGTGTCCACAAGATTTTTAAGAAAAGGGATTGTGTCCTGAATGGTTGGGTGATTTCGTCAAAAGAAGCACACTTGCGACAGCTACCGCGTTCGCCACGATGTACGTTTACCTCCTGTTGCATGGTTTATTGGTGTTTTAGTCTATGAGCCAACTCCAGGCGCTAGCAGAAGTTCCCTGCGAGATCGCAAACTCCAAAGTTATCATATTTGCGACTCAACTGCTATCACTAATCTCCACGTCTAATATTACATAGTATTTTCCGATTGTAGAACCGACTGCGGCAATTCCAACTGTAACGGGGTGCCTCCGTTACATGATACTTTACACAAGGTAAATATCAAGTACGAATATTCTGTTAGGACAACCAGAATATTCTCACAATAATAGCTTAATAAGTAATATTGTGTTGCAGAAGTAATACACTGCTCATTGGTTGACATAGATTAACGATATCAACGAATAAAGCCGAGCCACGACAGAAGAACGCAACGAGTGGTGAGCAGGTAGTTACAAAATACATGTTTGTATTTATATATAGATAAAAGAAGACTAAATAGTATTTATTGACAGGAGAGTAACTATACTAAATACAGTTCTACTTTTACCCTTTTCTCGTGTTGAAACCTTCCTATGCACGACGCGTGTACGTGAAGTTTCGAGGTACCACCTTATTCTGTGTTCAGTGTAAGTAGCTTGTACTGTGACAGTACAAGCGACCGGTGCCCCGTTACACCTGGTAGCACTTTGTAGTCCGTCCAATGACTATGAACATGTTGGATGATGAAGCGGAAGACTTCCATCCAACGCACGAGAGCTACTCCCATTTAAGTTAAATCGAATGGGATGCCGTCGAACGCTTGAGTTTGACCATAAGGAAGAAGCCGTAGGCGCAATGCTGTCCGCTCTGGGTCCAGACGGGCAACATGCCACCATCGCCAAGGTTCATTCAGAATGAACTTGACGCTGAACGGGGATAGGTAGCCTTGCTTCACCAACAAGGGTCTCAACAGCCAGAGCTGTTGAGAGAACAGAGTGCTCAACAGTTCGAGTTGTTGAGACAGCAGCAGGCTGCTGCCACTGGGTCGACACACTCACGTCGACCCGAATCACTGAAGACTGACATCTCCAAATACAAAGCAGCTGACGGAGATTCTCTGATGAGATGGTTTGTTGAGCTAGATGACGCCATAAGGGCTCGTCACATCGTCGATGAGCAAATGCAGGTCGCATTTGCTCAGTCGAATTTGGCAGGACGTTCGAAGACTTGAGCCTTGCGCCTCAAGCTACACGACCCATATGGCTTTGAGTTGTTAGAAGTCTTCAATTTCCTGCTTAGGCAAACATTCGAACCACCGCGAGCAGAATTCAGGGCTCGCTCTGAACTCCTGAAACTAAAAAAAGCAAACGTGATGTACACTCATACATTGAGTACATACGTCACCTTACGAGTTGCATTACAGCAAATGAGCCGAATGAACAAACCTTGATTACTTTATTCATTCAGGGTCTCACGGATGGTCCAGTCTGGACGTACCTCTTCCGACTGAAATTCCATACCCTGGGAGAGACAATTCGTGTTGCGGAACAGGACGATTTCGGTGTGAAACGAGATCACGTGAATTCGAATTCCTATCGTCCCTTTATGCGACAGGAAAGCGGGGCTCAGAACCGATGGACCTCTGTTACGCTGAGAGTGAAAGCTCTCGCGTTACCAATTATAATAAATTGCAGATATGCAATAGGTGTCAAAAGCCAGAGCATTATGCATATGAGTACAGTGCCCCGAACGCGGTACCACGTACCGCAGGAAACAGTAAACGTCAAGCAGCCAAGAAAGGTCCGAGGCGTGGGTCCGACGCTGTTGTAAAAACGCAACACCGTAACGGACAGCCAAAAAATGGTCAGGGTCAGTAGGTGCGGAGCTTCCTACTGATCCAGCAACGTCAAGTGAATTTGCAGGTCTATTGACAAGAATTGTTCTTTACACGCAATCATTGTGTGTTAATGCATCCGGTAATGAGGTTTCCTCATTACCTTGAAACTCGAAGTGGCAAAGGACATGTCACTACGAGCCCTAGTTGATTGTGGGGCATCGAACGACTTTGTGCTACGCCAGTCGCTAGGTGACAGCAAACTTACATTTTATGAGAGAGAGATCCCTTCCAACGAGAATGACGGTACGCCTTGCTACTGGCGCATCCGTAACAGTGATGAAACGTGTAGTAGGGCCTCCCTATACACTGAAAGAAGTCCAATACGACGATGACTTCATTGTCTTGCACTTTGATCACAAATTTGATGTTATCCTTGGTTTACCATGGCTCAGAAGGTACTAGCCACGAGTCAGCTGGCATCGACAAAGTGTCGATATGTCAGCCACTTGTTCACCAGACGCCCATCTGATGAGCGTCTTGGAGCGTCAACCACCATGTGGGTGTACTACGAGTGATTGCGATGGCCTCAAGTGTGGTTTGGTCGTTAGTAAGACTGCGCAAGATCAAAATATGACTAATCATCAAATTGAAAAGCAAGATTCCAGCGACTGCATAACAATGCAGAAAGCGCCAAAGGCCCACCTCTCGAATAAGTCGAGCGAACCGGGGCATGGTTGTACTCTTAGTAGACAACACCCAGATCATTACCAACCAATTGACAGTGATACTCAATACGGAGATGAAATAGCCTAAGAGGCTAGAGTTGAGAGAATGAGTCCCCAACAAACAGTGGAAGTAAGTTTCCATGAGATAACAGAGACATTGAATGTCCTGGTTAATGACAGATCAAGCATAGGTAGCCATATGCTTGATCTGATCGCGCCTCCGAAATTAACTTCGGAGATCACTCAGTTACCCCTGCTAAACCAAAAGAGGTTCTTGCGTGATCTGCGTAGTGGCAAAGTCAAGCAGATCTGCGTACTCGTCGCGGAGGATGAGTAAGTCAGTGATATCCGATCGGCAATGGTCCTTGCCGAAAATGAACGAGTTCTCAGTAGCTCATCAATGAACGAAAGTGTTCTTAAAGGAAAACTCGAATTGAGCGATATACATCCCAATCGTGGGAATCGCTCAGAGCAAATCCTCTCTACGATGATTTCATGGAATTCAGGGATGTATTTTCAGAAGCAGTCCCGTGCGAGTTACCTAAGGACAAAGGTACTCGTCACGAAATCGACCTGAAACCGGGTTCGAAGTACTTTGTCATGAAGCAATGGCCACTGCCTCATGAACAAGTACTTGCGATCGAAAAATTCTTTGCAGATCGCTTAGCAGCCAGCCATGTGAGGGAGTCAACCCCCCTCACATCTTTCCGACCTTCTGTGTGCGCAAGGCCACAGGAGGATGGCGGATAGTGCAAGCGTTCAACAAGTTGAATGCTGCAACGGTACCGGCTCAGACGCCGATACCGAAGGAAAGATGTCATCATAGATGGTATGGCTAAGAGTAGCATCTTTTCATCCATGAATCTGATGGATGGATTCTATCATATCGTTATGCGCGATAGGGACATTCCTTATACTGCAGTGAGCACCCCAAGCGTTATACTTTGGGAGTGGTTAGTAATGCAACAAGGGCTAAGTAACGCCCCTGCCACATTCAACAGATGTGTAACGAGTATAATAAGATCCGTAAGAGAGTTCACGCCCAGTTACTTCGATGGTGTATCCTTCCATAGCCGGGCTATGGATGGAAAGATGGACGTAGAGGTTCATAGAACTCAGGTTCGTCAGGTTCTTACACTTATGCGGAAGCATAAGCCGTATGCCAACCTCAAGAAGTGTATATTCGCTGCTAGCGAAATACCACAACTTGGATGCATCGTGGGTAAACACGGCGTACGCCCTGATCCCAAAAAATCAAGGCGATCACCTACTGGCCCATGCCAGTAGATGTCAAGGGACTGAGGAAGTTCCTTGGGTTAGCAGCGTACTTGCACAAGTACTCACGCAATTTCGCCGAAATGACTGTGCATCTTTCTTGTATACTCAAGAAAAAGGAGAAGTGGTCATGGAACGCTGACTATCAGCGTTCCTTTAAGGATATCAAGCAGAGCTTTATGCAATCGCCCATTCTGGCGATTGAAGATCAGGACAGACCATTCCATGTGGTCTATGACGCCAGCGATTTTGCGATCAGCTGTGCGTTGGTGCAATTTGATACAGATAGCGCAGAGCGCGTCATCTGCTACCAATCGCGTCAGCTGCAAGCAGCTGAGCGTAATTATCCAGTGCATGACAAGGAACTCCTTGCCATGAAATACGCACTGGCTAAGTTTCGTGTCTATCTCTTGGGAGATAGACCGTTTGTTGTCCATACGGACCATGTGTCACTACGCACGGCCGTAAACAGTCCACACCTCTCGCAAAGAATAGCGAGGTGGCTGTCTTTCTTCGCGGAGCACAACTTCTCCGTCGAGTATAAACCAGGACGACTGAATGTCGTCGCTGATGCGCTTTGGCGCCGACCCTAATTCGAGCCGGGCGGGCAATCCAACAGTGATGGGAAGCCTACTGTTGCGATACTTACAGTCAGTATCCCGTCTTCAACGTTACTTGACGACGTAAGAAAGGATTGATGGATCATCTAGTGAATCCAACTCGTAAATCGATGAAACATTTATCGGCTTTGTACCGTTCCTCATCAGATCAGTACGCAACGGGTTGCTGTACTATACAGCCGTTGCCGGCGAAACTCGTCGTGTCGTCGTAACCGCTCATTACAATTTGTGCTTGCGCATATTGTATGAGTGTCACAATGGCCCAACAGGTGTCCATTGTGGTAGGGAGAAGACTTACCTTACGTAAGTCGTAACTTTTACTGGCCCCACCAGTATCAGTTTGTACGCAAGTACATTCGTGCTTGCGAGGTTTGTCAATGAGTGAAGCCTAGTCCTTTATCCCGTGCACCATTACAGCCTCTCCCTGGCCCGGCAGAGTGATGGCAGACCGTTTCCATAGACTTCGTCTTCGGTGTTTCCCCGAACATGGCTACAAGAATAATGGTATTCTTGTGTTCGTAGAATGATTCAGCAAGATGTTGCATCTTGATGCTGTACCCGAGTCGATCACGGCACAGGGCTGTGCTCGTGTCTTTATCGACACGTTATTTCGACTCCACAGTCTACCCCGTGAACTAGATTCTGATAGAGATCCTCGGTTCACGGCGACATTTTGGCAATCCGTGTTCCGACCACTCGGAACGCGATTGAAGATGTCAACATCTGACCATCCCGAAACAGATGGTCAGACGGAACGTGCAAACCGTATCCTCCAAGACATAACTCAAGGATATGTCCACTCGTTCTCGAATTGGAGCAAATTCCTCCCCATGGTGGAATTCGCCATCAACAATTCGGTGCATGCGTCAAACTAGCACACACCGTTCTTCGTGAATGACTTACACCATCCACGTCTACCCTCCCTCTTAGAGTGTGACTCTTGGATAAGGAGGGAGGGACTCGCTTGAGCAAAAACCGTTCTGGCTCGTGCTCATCACGTGTCGACGCTAACGTCGTCACGTATGATGTCGATGTCGACCTGATCGACATCGAAGAAGACGGTCATCTCAATAATAGCGATGACGCTATTATTCGAGGATGATGACACCCTCGCTGAAAAACAGAAAGAGGAAAGAACTCTTTCTGCAGTTCGCACAAGGTGAATTAAACAAAACAATGTCTCGCCATCAGAAGGATTTTACTGGTTTGCGAAGCAGTGGTCCGTTTTGTGCAGGACTCCATCGCTCACACGGTGGACCGTCAGAAACGGAACGCTGACAAGAATGGAAGAGCAAATGTTCTTTCGTTTATTGAAGGCGATTTAGTCCTACTATCTACGGCAAATCTACCTAGACACGTAGTGACCAACGTAGGCAGCAGTAAACTACTGCCCAAGTACATCGGCCGCTTTCGTGTGCTGCGCCGACAAGGCAACGCATACACGATTGACCTGCCGCGTAGGATGCGTACACATCCTACATTTTACGTGGGGTGTCTCCGCCCGTACTGTCAGTACGAGCCTTTTTCCGACGATGAAGACAGCCCCCACGTTCAATAGTCTACATTAGATTCTTGCGCTTGCGCTCCAGGCGATCAGTCTGATCGCGTAGTGAAGAGACCTCTCCATTCAACTGAGAGATCTCCATGCGAGCTGTCGCCAGATCGTCAAAAAGGGAACGGACATCACGCTCGTCCTAAATCTGTGCAAGTGCGTAATCAGCACGATCCCGCGTTCGATCAGACTCACGATCCTTGCGGTTCTTCCGCACAGAATCGGTCAGAGCGTAGCGTCTGTCCCTCTCGTGCTCCAAATCCTCGCACTATTCAACGATTGCGCGTCCATCTCGTATGGGTCGTGATGGTGAGTCGAACGACTAGGAGGAGGTCTTTTATCCTCCTACACATCCTTTGGTGGACTCACACGGTGGTCAACGCTTCCTTGTGGAGCTTATCTTGAACAACAGTGACGATTCAGGATCAAGGACGAGTTACTTCGTCCAGTGGCGGGGGTATCCACCTTCGTAGAACAGCTGGGAGCCCCGCTCCGAGCTGATGATGATGTGCCCGGTTCTCGTCGAGAAGTACGACGAGACGCACCCTTTGTTGATGGAGGGCCATCGTCAAACGAACGCCCGGCGCGTTCGTAAAGGGATTGCAAAATCTCAATCCCCTGGTACATCTCGGACGAGATGCGCGCCCTCCGGTAGGGCTGATTAGGGAGGAAGGCCTCTCTAGGGGCACGAACAGAGTTGTCGACACAACTCTGACAGTTCTCTCCCCATGAGAGGCAAGGTAAATCTGCCTCTCGAGATAATCGGTGCCGAGCACCGTTTGGCGACTTCTGTTCAAACCTATTGTGAGCTGCAATAAGTTAGTCCAGCCAAGCCTCGCGGCCAACATTTTCGATGTTGCCCATGTAGGGTCCTACACCTGAGCTAACGAAACTTCGCCTCGGTTGCGGTTGCCATGGTACCATCGATGTCTGAAAAAGACATCGATGTAGTACTCATGCTCAGTGTGATAGTCTTTCGCACTGACGTCAAGACCATGGAGTCTTGACGAATCAAAGAGTGGGATTCGACAACTCCTAGTAGTATAACCATACCACTCTCTCAGATTGCGTAAGGATGGAAACCATGGTTTGATCTCAGGAGCAGAGCGTAACGCGTACGATGGTTCTCTTGCGTAGTGCCGACAGAAATACTGGCACTACGATCGCCGCAATAACTGGTATTGCTACGGCTGCGATGACTCCGCGAAGAGTCATCGGCATCATCACGATGAATAATGTCCTCATGCTTAGTACTCGCATCATATGAATGCAAGCGTGATCGGTTCGATCCCCGCGACAAGTGCCCAGACTCGTCGGATGAGCCGAACTTCTCACGGCGCAATTCGAGATTGCTACGAGGAACAGCATTTGTCGTTCCGCACCCGCAGCGTTATGGCTTGACTTTGCGGGCGACTTTGAGTCGGACGGGGAGTCCAACTCGCCCGAATAGTCAACCTCTAATTCGGGGTCGACGTCCATGGGACTACCATCCGCAGCTTCAGCTGCGGAATGTTGCAGCCGGACTTCGAACGTTCAGTTGAATTCGATATGCACATCGATGATGCTTTCGGAGTATCTAGACAAGTGTGGTAATGGGTCAGGCCGATAACTCTCTAAAAATGTGGATAAATGACGAAGTCTTTCCTTTAGACATTTCCAGAGCATGCTGTAACGTAACACCAGAATTCTTG
>JH598113.1:22321-33135 GCA_000173235.2 Hyaloperonospora arabidopsidis Emoy2
GATGACCACGTGTAGAAACTGCACGTGGTCATCCACATGCACCTGCAACATTGGATGCTGGGGGCTGTTCATTGGCAGTAGCAGGCGATGGAACACCTGCTGTCGAGTCTTGGGTATCTTATTCCTCGTCTGCACGTATCCGTGCAGCCGCTTCAGCCGCGGCGTTGCTCGCGCAGTGCATGGACGAACTCTTCATGCGCTGAAGGTTGGAATGAGAAAGAAAATATCAACAAATGCTCCCTTTCCCCTCAGATCGACAAGACGGTAGTCACTCCGTCACCAATCGATTAAATTACTCACTACAGTGACTGATGGTCAACGGGGGGATGATGTAACGGGGTGAGACCGTTACATAAAATTGGTACGAATGTATCGATTTTTGAATATTATCAAATTAGATGATATTCAATCAACACCACTTGAGAAGAGGTGATGTTGGCAGAATATTACCTCCGGGGGTTGTATTCTGGGGTGCTCCACTTTTGGTTGAAGTAGATACAACATCAACCAAATTAACCACCAATCGCTGCTGGACGTGTGCAATGGGTGGTGAGCAAGAAACCCATATAGGAGGTTTCAGTTTAATATAGTTAGATCAAGACAAAGACGATTTACGAAGAAACATAACTATATTAAATACAGTTCTACTTTTTCCTTAAACAGAACTTTCTAGTTCTGTTTACTTTGCTGCGCTTCCTCACGCCACGTGTACGTGATATCGGGAGCACACAACCTTGTGTCCAGTCAACACAAAGGCGTGCCCCGTTACAACCTTCATCGCAAGATTTATGAGCTTCGCATTATGAAAGATGACCCTAACGCAGTCTACAACATACCTTTGACTGTTATAAACCAGCACTGGTGGCTCGACCCTCCTCGTGCGCGCGGCGAAGCTTTTGACATGATGGTGACTTCTTCCGGCCTTTAGATCCTCTCAAAGTGAAAGCTAAAGGCTGCCCGAAAGGATCGACAGCCACGAAATTATCCAAGCCCAAGAATGGAAAAAAGCCGACGCCGGAATCACGAGATATTTCCGGTCGGGAACACGTTATGAACACACATAACACAAAACGTTCACCCCCAGAACTGCTTCTTCAACCTTTTCGGAAATTCAAGTCTGCAAGAAAGAAGGGAATGCAGAAAGTGACCGGTGCCTTAGACGACTCCACGATCCTTGACTTCGAGGTTAATAGAAAAGAATAATTTGGTGGATTTTCGAAACTGTTGAACGAGCTTCAGAAGAAAATTGAGACCATTGAAGTGTTATTTGGTAAAGATAACGAATTCGAAGACTCTACAGTCACCTTCAAAATTATCAGGTCGGATGAGAACTTTGTTAAACCTTCCAAGAAGTGTCATCGCACCATACAACTATCTACTCGCAAGCATAGCACTCAAATAATCTAGGGAATGCACGCTTATCGCGTGCTGGTGCCCCTGAGAAGTGAGTGAAAGTCGTGCAGATACTGCTCTCACAGTTTGAACGATTGTATGCTGATATCGACTTATTAACTACCCATACGGGCGGCAAAACTTCATTGAATCGCGTTGAATTGCATGTGATGTCGTTTTACAACAAAAATTGTCTACGAACATCTTCGGAGCTGCTGGATTCCCTGTTTTGCGCCAAAGTTTATGAGCTTACTCTGTGTACTGGCTCTCTAGCGTCGTACGAGTTACCCCGTGGGAAGCGGAGACGGAGCTGAAAATGCCAAGATCCAAGAAGTCTTGAGCTTTTGTCTCCTAAACGTGGTCGTCACCCGACAACATAGGTAGCGCAGGCATAAAATTGACATGCGCATGACCTTCCTCGTCTTCTCTCGATGCACACATTGACGTGTCCATATCTTCATCGCAGTCGTTCGTGGGCTCTACGTTCGATGCCACTTTCACGCGATAGATAACCAGTCGATACTCCAGCTATATCTGACTTCATTTTCTCTGCAACATCTTTGAGGTACTACCCGCCACGCTGATTCCGTGGTTCAAAGATTGACGGAATAGCGGTAAGGTGTAAAGTATCTTTGTACGTGTCAATGTCGATTGAGATGGCAGATAATCCGAGCTTGTGGACTCACGATGGCATTTGGACTTGCGTTCGCGTGGACGTAAAATAGTCGCGCTTGCCGCTCTGATTTGTCGTTGGGGATCTCGTTGGTGAGCGCAAGCTAGAAAACTCAATAGGTATTGCAAATTCAGTCATATTAAGCGCACTCACATCCAGCAGGGGAGTTCCATCCAAGTCGTCCAACACAAATTCGTACGGAACAAAGTTCAGGGAAAGCACCGACATGTCGTTGAATTTCGCGCGGTCTGTGTAAAAAACGTTTAGCGGAGCCTGGTATATGAGAGTCGGCATATCGAGCTCTTGCTTATCACGGCTTGCTTGCTGAATCCAGGCATGTAGGCATCAGGCATACGGTAGTCGGTCTCTTGATCGAGCCATATAATCTTCGCGCTATAATCGCTCCTGTATCCCCGGCTGCTCAACTTGGATACGTCGTTGCTGCTCAGCTCCACAAGCAGGTCACTTCTGCCACTGCCGTAAATAGGGCTTTGTGAAAGTGTCAAAAATGGTGGAGAAGGATGGTGCTGCACCTAGTCCCAGAACATCCATACTGAAGCAGTATTCAACTCTGTGATGGACTCCTCCAGTGACAAGCTCTCACTTGGTCAAAATTCGGACGCAGTCTAGCCTTGATTTTCGCGATGATAGTGCGACCGACTGTGGTATCGTTGCTGGTGCTTTGATCTCGAATACAGCCTTATATCCGGCTCACCTTTTATCCTTTGCCGAGACGCAGAGTGTGTAAAATCCGACCTGATCCAGACATGTGTATCGCACTAGACATGCATTGGCGCAAGGTATTTACACGGTGCATGGACTGCAATAACGGTTCGGTAGTTCTTCATCCCGATCGAAATAGTGTCCACCTACCGCAACGTCGCACGCATGCCGACCACCATCATCAATGAGAAAAATCTAATAGACATTATCGATGAGTGGGCTGTCTGCACGAATACAGACCTTGGCTTTGGAGCAGTTCTTATCACCTGGAAACAGTGTATGCAGACGCGCATTTTTTGCGCAACTCTTTCGTCCATTTGTTGCTGCAAAGTTTTTATTGTTAACGGAGAACTCCTAATTGCACACCGCACAGACAAATTTACCGCACGTCCTGCAGTTCATCTTTCATAGCGACATGAGAGAGAAGGAGTCTATACCCAATGCGCATTTCCTTCGACAATTCTTTGTAACGAGCACAAGGTCGCTTCATTATATCTGTTCATTAAAGCCTTTGCATTGTACTATAATTGCGCATTTGATTGACAAAAGAGCACTCGATCACGCAGTAATCTTTACGGCACCTGTGTGGCTCTTGCAAAGTCAATTGCGCCATGTGGATCATATCCACATGCCCGAACGCTCTTCACCGTCCTCGCAAGAGACCAAACGCACGCTTGAGGTTGTCACAACCCTGTATTTAGTCACATGTTGGCCCAAGACCCACTCTTTGCGTCCCCTTGCCTCCACAAACTTGTCTTTTACTCTAGAAAGATGAAATTATCATTACCCATTTGTTTGAGGTCATACTTTGGACGGCATGCATTTACCCACCTCCAACCACCAAATTCCTCTTCTTGGGTGTTATTGAGTAGTATTAGGAGGCCGTGGTGTACGCGCTCACTCCGAGCATTCACCCACAACTACATGGCGCCTTGGCAGAATGATTTCAAACGATCACCGGAGCTTCTTCAATACTAAGCATTATATAGTATAACTTGCGTGAAGATGCATCATGTGTTGGGGACGTTATAAACTGTGAAGTTAAATTAAGATTTGCACAAGCGAGCGGGTAACATGTAATAGCGAATCGGGTATATGGGACCTATTCCTGACGAAAATGGGCGTAATTCTGAGTTACTTAGGGAAACTATTAAAATGACCCAGCCGAATAAAAAATGACCCAGCCGTTTAGTATCTGACTTTTATATAGGTATACTAGTAGCATCCTTTTATTTGATTTGGTCGGCTATTAACCACCCGCGTTCTGAATAATACTACTCTATCCCATTTGTTTACGGATTATCATGCGTTTGGCTTGCATTTTTGACACATCCTGTATTTTTAGACGAAAATACCACCAGCGTAAAGAGCTCAATCTGAAGCGTTTTATGCAATTTTTTGGAGCCCATTTAACTGCAGATACCGAAGAAAAATTCTGGTATTTGTCTTATCGTTTTTCAGAGGTTTCAATTTTTTGACGCAGTGAAGTCAAAAGGTGTTGGACTTCCCTCGAACAAGAAGTTTCAGTCACCCAGAAAGCAGTGTAACAATCTAATCAACAGTTTAATACTAAAAGCTGCAGGATTGATGTAAATAGAAGTGAGGTTTTTCATTACTATTTGTCGGAATGGTCAAGAAATGGTAAAATATTGAATGATATTAGCCAATAAAAAAACACTCATTTTTAACATCATTTTATTCTTGCTCAAGGCTCAGATTAGCCATTCTTGCTAAGGAAGATTACTGTTCAGAAACAAGCACAGAAGCCATCGGTAACGACCAGGGAGGCGCTTTACGTGAAAAAATGATCTTCTCAACATGCGGCAGCAGAAAATTATTGTCACCCTCGTTTCCGCTGGCGAGCGCTCACTGTTAATACCTCAGAATATCTTGTCTGTGATAATGAATTGTCAAACTTAACAGACTGAAAAAAGGTTGATTTTAGCCAGCCATAATATTTCATGTAACTCCCATAACTTTTTAGTCCGTAAACAAATGGGACAGAGTAGTACACGAATCGATTCTTATTCGAGAAAGGTTAAATGTACCGGTCACGAGTGGGTCATTGTACCGGCGATTTGTTTTGGCCAATCGACAATGTGATATATATTCTCAATCTGGTAACCCAATCCTATTCTGATAATACAATGCTAATTTTGGTATACCTACCCCACTTCGAAATTTTATTCGTATCTTCTGTACTGGCAATTGCCGGCATGCGATGAGCTACGAAGGCCGAGGTAATGAATAGGACGCAGAGAGTAGCGAATAATAACTCGTTAGTAAACTACATAGTTTGGATCTGTTGATGTGATACTGTAATTGCAAAGCACACTGCAATTGTTTGAGACGTACATATGCATGCCGCATAACACTTATGTGTGTCTGTTTGCTTTTCTATTTAGGGGGAT
Organism: Hyaloperonospora arabidopsidis Emoy2; assembly: GCA_000173235.2. Classification (NCBI taxonomy): domain Eukaryota; phylum Oomycota; class Peronosporomycetes; order Peronosporales; family Peronosporaceae; genus Hyaloperonospora; species Hyaloperonospora arabidopsidis. Next base: position 27,521 of record JH598113.1, read on the forward strand.
GCTTGTGGGAGTCCACCGCCATATAACACTCGTCTGGAAATTACTTCTATACTTCATTCCTTGCGCTATCTGCCTTAAGGCTGGCTGCATTGATGGTACCGGCGTTATTGTTGTCGTCGTCATGTAAGCGACGTTTTCTGCTGACGACGTTGCTGTTAGCCGGGTCATTGGGAAACCGTGATTTAACTAAACGTGTTGCACGTATATAATAAACTGGTCTCTCAGCGTTGATACCAGGAATGCATTTACCATGATACTAATGTAATCATTTCTGCAATATACAGACATGATAGTCATATCATATGAATATGTACGCATGACACAACCACAGTATGCCTTTCTACGGCAAATATTGCGTCAAAATATCCACTGTTAATAGACTCTATGGACGGATGGTTGATCACTGTGCTCTCTCTTCTTTCACCTTGTAGCTCATTGCCTGTCGACAATAGCCTTACAACAAATTCGAGGTAAGTTGTTAGAATAAGGGTAGGTATACCAAAATTAGGATGATATCATTATAATTGGATTGGGTATATTAAATTCTGATTAAAAGTCCTGCTTTTGATTGACCAAAACAAATCACCGGTACAATGACCCACTCACGACCGGTACGTTTAACCTTTATCTTTTCATTCGGTGATATTCGTGGGAACCCTTAATCTTTCCTCAGTTTCTGGTAAAATCCCCTCAGTTCGATATAACGCTACATGATTGGCTAGTTTACAGACATGGCTTGAGGGTATAATATCCCAATAACCGGTTTTTTAACATTTGTTTAAGAGTAAGTCGCAATACCGGCACCAACCAGATGCAAATGTCGCAATACCTGCACCAGTCGAAAACCAGCACCACTTCAGCACGGAATTAATGTGAACCACGCTATTTATGGTCCTGTGACTGAAAACTATGAGTCTTCAGGTGCCATGAGTAAAATTGACAAATGATAAATACTATCATTGCATTGAGATGTCCGGTGAAAGGGCAGCGATATTAGGCGCGGTTTTTGGTGCCGCTACACTGGCGCTGTTCATTACAATGAAATGGTCGCGAAAAAAATTCACCTGGGTGATGTGTTTGATCCATTGATGGTGCTGTTATTTGTCACGACTACGACCGCAGTGCCCGACACCTTTCCAACCGAAACCCACAAGCGGAGATCTATTTCCATGTTATTAAATTGAAGGTGCAGCTCATAGCTCTTCGTGCCATTATCTCAATCAAAGAAAACTTTAAATATTGGAGATTGACGCTTCGTGTATATTGAACAGATAACACTTCAGATGTATGTTGCTGCCGAATCCTTATCGACAAACCCGGTACAAGATCTTGTCCGATGATTGTATTATGCTAATCGGTCGTCGGCAACGTCGAAATATTCATCGTATGATGCTATACAATAGCATTGACTTGTCCCCTTGAATTCGGACCACACGAGACGCTAGCTGATCTTTTCGCAGCAACGACGCGTATCGTAGTATGCTGCCACTGACCTCTCGCACGGCCCGTGCAGAACCCGCTCTCAGGACCATTAAAGATTGGCGAGGACAAGTGGCTAGCCATAGCTTCTTCCCCTATAATACAAAGGTAACAGTAATTGACATGAGCAAATACACTACACACACAACATTCTTGATTCACACACACGTCACTCATCTAAAGTAAGAATAGTAACGATAGATTAACACATCAGTAAGGTCTAATAACTGCGGTACCTTCGGCTGCAATACGTTTGAATCGAATAGCGGAAGACTTGAAACTAATCATTCGCAAATACCGCACAGTCAAATGTACGGTTGTCAATATTAGAATAAAAGCTAGACAACATATTGATGGATTACCGTCATTTTCTGTTCGTCGCCCCCTCCTTTCCTTCCTTTTGCATATCGCGCCACTGCGCTAGAGGCCTGCACGAGCCGCCCCCCCCCGAAAAGTTTGAAGCCGAGCGAAGGACGATCTCTGTCGAAGGTGGGTTTCTTTGAGAGGGGGGAGGGGGGGCATAATATCTTGAGTGGCTAACTGCGGATTGAAGAATGGAAGTATAAAGATATGGTAGGATGATTTAGCGTGGTTCACATTAATTCCGTGCTGAAGTGGTGCTGGTTTTGTGACTGGTGAAGGTATTGCGACGTTTGCATCTGGTTGGTGCCGGTATTGAGACTTACTCTCTGTTTGACCTAATTCAATATGGTTCGCAATCGCTCTTATGTGTTCTTTAAAGCAAGATTATATCAAGCTTTGCCTGAAACGTTTGTGGAATCGAAGCTTTCACGTCCGCAGATGATCTCAATTGCCTATTATATTTTAAAAGCTGACGCCTCTTTAACAGCAAGCAATCTCCATCACGCTTGCATGCAAAGTTGGTATGCGCTAGTGAGTGGTAAGACTGCTACTTTCTTTATTATTCATTTATGCGTATTCACATTGTTCGTGTTGCGTGCACGCGACGCGTATTATAATTTTTTGGTGTTTTCATTACCAAGTAACTTCCTATTTTCCTGTGCTGTTCCGAATATGTTCATGTGCAATGTAGGTCCGCATGAGAGCATGCAGGAGGACAGTAAGATGATCGTGTACAGAGTGGTTTTGACAAGCGCGCATGCATAGCTAAAACGGATGCCCCTTTTATTAAGGAGATGTTGAGGCACCGCAACAAGTGAGATACTGTTTTACGAGAATCCAGTTGCTGGTGCTGCCAATGAAGTCGAGGAAACTGCATGCTCGTGTAAGTAAGCGTTTATTCCAGTAATGCACGAGCGATAGTGCCTGCAAAGATAATAGACTCGTACTGAGGAATGCATTTTTTGAAGTGATCGACAAATTGGTTCCGTTAAGTTCTGTAGGTGTTGATGTTGGTTCGATTAAACTTTCATATTGTTGTGCATTTTGACCCACCCTAATGCAAAGGCCGAATCATCTTCACAAATTCTAACGAATTTATTGCATTAGTGATGCTGATCGTTACTTGCTTTGGTTTGATATGATGACTTTACACTCACTCACTTGCTCTCTCACATCTTTTGATTTAAGGACATTGCTTACTTGGCTGAAAGGCTGCCGACAATGACGTCCACCACAACACATTGTTTTGCGCAAAAAAGGTTCAATTGTATATGATTACGACAAAAACTGACTTTAAAATTTAGCTGATGTGATATCATTCCCTCTATGCTCGACTCATAATTAGCCAATCATGTAGCGTTATATCAAACTGAGGGATTTTACCAGAAAACTGAGTGGAGATTAACGGTTTTCATTTAATCAAGTTAAATTCAGTCACGTTCGTGCGCAAAATAGTGCTTCAGCCAAAGTGTGACTTTGAAAATGCCTGCATACCTCGGATGGTGGACAGGCTACGTCGCACTTAATACGACGTGTAAGGTACACCTATTTTTGTTTACAGGCACATACACAAACAGAGAGATAAGAACGATTCAAGTTAGGGGAGCAACCTCGCCCATTGATACAAATAAATTAGTCCACAGAACTAAACAAATTTCTGTATTTTCAAATAATTGCGCATAGTCTTTGATAGCTTCACATTTCGGGATTGCGAATAATGCATCTTGACCAATGAAGACGGGGTAAATGCTGCATCGCACTTGGTACGACGTGTATGGTACATTAAGCGTTTATTTGCAGACACAAATATAGGAGAGGAAAGGCTAATTCGCACTTAGTACGACGTGTAGGGTACATCTAGCGTTACGCATAGACGCAGTAAGTGACAAATGATATTATTCTTAGTGCGACGCGTATGGTACACCTGGCGTTATCTACGTACAAAGGGGTGACAGACTAAATCGCACTTAGTACGATGTGTAAGGTTCACCTAGCGTTTTCACATACAAGGACGTATAAAGACTAAATCGTACTTACTAGGACACGTAAGGTACATAGCGTTAATCATAGACAGACTGACAGAGAGACAGAAAGGTTAGTATGAATTAAAAATTCGGCATTTATCTTGCGCACAGTCACTAATAGCTTCACCCTTCGGCTCGCAATGATGAAGTTGATTCGCGTTCGAATTTTGACCACATAAATGCTTTGGAAGTCAAATGGCTTCGAGAATGACAATAAGTCGTCTATTTTTTTCCTAGTGGAAATATAGGGAGTTTTATAACACGGTGACTCGGAAAAAATGTTACCCGTACCATTCGAAAGCGTCAATCCCAGGAAGGCTAAAGGGCCAGTAGAGAAAGACTTTCCAGCCGGTATCGATGGTCGGTAAGGAGGTTTTTGGCCAATAAAAATCCAATTCTGAGCTCCAAATGTCGCAGTCGTGCCAGCTGGAGCGGATTCTAGTGACTAGTCATAAATGAAATTTTTAATACATAAAGTGACTGGACAGCAAATACAATTTAATTTATTGTCGAGTATATATGCATAATGACGAACCCGCACATGCGCGAACTCTAAACGCGCACAAAAAGTAACACGGTGACATGTTGCTTTAATATTTTTGACTGAATACTAATCTGAATGCCTGTTTCTTGCATGAGTCATTGTTTATCCCACTCTGAAGTAATATATAACACCTGAAAGGCCAATTGAATTGGTCATGTCTGTGATACCTGCTGTTATGTTCCCGTCTCCCCCATCCCACTCAAAACGCGCACAAAAGCATAAAGAGAATTTATCTTTGCCAGCAGCTCAGAACAGAATTTTTATAGGCAAAAACCTCCCTATCTGCCATCGATACCGGCTGTGCAACAAGGTTACACAAACGGATGTGATAACCAGGTACTCTGGTGTGATATACACATAAAGAGATCAGTTAAAGTGATAAGTGCACTATTGTATCACATACGCCAAGCTGTAATACCGTGCCTTATCGATTACGGATAGATGGTATCTATCTTAATGCGGTCTTCAAAGGACGGCGTAGTTCTGGTGTGGTAACACGAGAAGAACCTCCATGAGGACTACTCAAATAGGTAGCATAGTTTCAAGGTTATAAGTGAGGTTTATTATCGTTGTAAATCAGTAAATACATTCAGTTCCCCTTTTGATGAGTTTCAGACACGTGTATTTCTAAGACGCCTCGATCGTAAGAGTTAAAAGCCTGTCTTAAGGATAATATTCTTGGTCATCAGTGACACGTAATCCCTAGGAGTCATCAGTCCTCTGAAGAAGAACCAGAAGCTTACGAGCTTGTTTGGATACTTAAAGTTAAGTCTCACTAAGTATGCAAAGACTTGAGACCCTTTGAGTTTATACCCGTTTACTTTCAATACACTAATAGACTCTACGATTATATAAGCCTTCCTCTGACAAAGGAGAAAGGGTATCTTCGCTACACTTGGTAGCACTTATAGTCAATTTACACCTGAGTCAGTTACAGACTGTTCCTCTGTAAGGATTAAAACAAACATATACCTCTCCGAGGTCCAACGATTAGCGCTGGAGAAACGCAGAGCGCTAGTCGGTAATGAACAAGGAAACTAAATCCTGGCCTAGTTCCTGACGTGATTCTTGCACGTCTTGACGTTTTCATGCAGTTTGCGTCCACTTTAGTGGTCAAGTACATAACCATTTTGGCATCGTCTATGCCTACTTGGTATGCCTTAATATTAGATGAAGAGCCAAGGTCTTGCTCACTTGTCGTGGAG
>JH598113.1:33145-66637 GCA_000173235.2 Hyaloperonospora arabidopsidis Emoy2
TCTGGAAGAAGAACTGTAATGCGTGTAGAGAGGACAGATCAGTTCTGACATCGGGGGATGACTGGCTTGCAAAATTGTTGGAGCGAAACGTTCCAACGAGTGGTGCGCAGCTGTGTATGCCTCTTCTGTGGCCAGCCCAGTGTGGCGATCGATGATGTCCGGTGTACAAATCAGACGCATCGACATGCAGGCTGGTCGTGGTCTGATTGGTAGTCGTTGTCTGCTCTGAAGCCACGGTCTGCTAGGTATATTCGGTCTGATCGGTGGTCATAGTTCGGACAGTAGTCGGACGGTAGTCACGGTTACGAAAAACTGTTGATTGACCCAGAGGTAGTCGACATAAAATGATATTCTCGAAGGCAGTGATGAAGTTTAAAGATTGAATCATATAAAAATCAGTGGAGTCACGAATGAGGCGGTATCAGCTTTACCTAGTCGCCTGCCGGAGCGGTCATGGCTGGCCAGTAATCATTGTCTGAGGAACAATTTCTGGCGCTGTCGCAGGTCAGTTTGCATTGAAGCAAAAGCATTCAAAGTGATGGGTAATAGCTCAGCTGTGTGTCCAGTCTCTATGCCTGGTTGATCGTTGGTCCCGACGGCACGATGAGATCAAATGAAAGGAGCACACAGAGAGAAGGCAACGACCTAAGTGTAAAGCCATTGATACCGTCCCATAAACCAATTTGCGCTCAAGCTCGCCAGTCCCAAGCACTTCCCACTCTACCATGCGCCACTTCTTCTCTTCATTCGCCGTTGTGTCCGCACTCGTCACTGCACTTTCGACATCTTCTACTATCGCTGAACTATCCAGACCTGTGCAAGCTCGACGCACTCTTCGTACTGAGGGTGGTACGATCACGACTGCTGAACAAGGGCCGAACCCCACTCACGGCACTTCCACACTGGTTGAGACTCAATCTTCCAATCAAGAAGAGAGATCGTCTTTGGGTAGTTTCATCGGGTCGAGATACAAATGGATCCAAATGTTCCTCGTTGATATGTGGACAAAGCTCAGACTAATGGGTGTTGACATTTGGGAATTCTCTAAAAATCGTCAGTTAACACTTAAAGGATTTGTCAAAAAGCAGAAGGTTAAAGGTAAAACTTTCGTAAGTAAGCTTAAACGCTAGAAATAGGATGTGTTGGGTGTTTATCACACGCTCACAGTGCGAATACACATTTCGGTGCTGTAACTCATTTTTTTTTAATTTTTTTTACTTAATATATTATTTTTTGCTTTGCTTCTGCTGTTATCTAATAAAAAAAATATTGTTACTGTAAAACTTCACTATGTGACGAAAAAAGTGAAGAAAACAAAGACAAAAAAGATTAAGTATGATTTTTGATTAAAATATTGGAATCAATACTCAAATAGTAAAAGTATGATATTTCAGCTCTAGTTTGTTCTTATTCTAATAAATATGTAACCATTTAAAATTGTATACCTATCCATAAACAAACGAGTTTCGGGAAGTTGATAAATGTTCATCCCCCTTTCCTTCTAATTCACACCCTGTGGTACTTGATATTCACACACTTCCTGCAAGACCTGATATGCACACCTTTGCCAAAGCAGTTATTACACAACTTTTCATAGTAGTCTTTCTCTACGTAAAACACTTGAAATAGTTTCAATGTTACATTTCGTACCTTCATGTCACAACCTTTTCCGATGATTTATTCGTTTGACAGGAGTGCCCCCTCACGGGCCATGTGAGATGGATCTGGTGATTATAGATATCATACAATAAATGAAGGGAGGCACCTACTTACTCTGTGTTAGTGTAAGCAGCTCGTACTATGACAATACAAGCTGCTTACACTGAACACAGAGTAAGTAGGTGCATCGAAACTTCACGTACACGTGTCGTGTACGTGAAGTTACAACACGAGATAAAGGGTAAAAGTAGAACCGTATTCGGTGTACATAATATCCTGTCAATAAATCCTATCTAGTCTTCTTTCAAGTATGCCTAAGAAATAACATGTATTGTAACTATTTACTCGCCACTAGTAACGGGGTGAGCCTGTTACATGTAATTAATCCTTTATACTTGTTAATTAGAATATTATCATAAAGGTTGATAGTGTTCGTGAATATTACCATAAGGGGTAATATTCAGAACACTCACCGATTGACTGATATGGGTCACCATATCAGCCAGCTCTAGCGGTCCAATCAACGATGGACGCACGCAATGAGTGGTGAGCAAGACTTTAGCATACATTTTGTAGATAAATGTAATTAAGTTAGGACTAAAACATAAGTTAATGATTAGGACTTAATTATATTTAATACAGTTTTACTTTTACCAATAACTAGTCTATCTCTAATTGTTTACCTACCTCTGCACGTTTGCACAGAGGTAGCGAGGCACCACTAGCACTGCTGTCGGTGTTAGTAGCTCCAAACTGGTTGTCCAGTGTGTTGCTCCGGTGCCCCGTTACACCTGGTAGCACTTCGTAGTCCGTCCAAGGACCATGAACCCGTTCAACATGAACATGTTGGACGACAAAGGCGACGACACCTTTCACGGCACCCGTGAAAGTTAATCCTATTTGAGTGATGTCGAATGGAGTGCGGATAAACGAATGAGTTAGACCGTTGGCGATGAAGCTGTATGATATCTGCTATCCTCAAGGGATAGGGACCAACAGCATTCCATAGTCGCCAATTTCTTGCAGCGAGATTTTGACGCGTCGCAAGCTGAAGTGCCCTGCTGCATCAGCACGTCACCAGCAGATTGAGCTCCTGAGACAGCAACAGTCTCAGTCTGCTACTGCAGCGTCGACACTCACGTGTCGACGCGAGACTTTAAAGTTAGAAGTCTCCAAGTACCGGGGAGTCGAGGAAGACTCCCTGTTGAGATGGTTCCTCGAAGTGGACGATGCCATTAAGGCTCGCCACATCAACGACGAAGAAATGCATGTTGCATTTGCCAAATCGAATTTGTCAAGGCGTGCCAGAACTTGGGCCCTGAATCTTCAATTACACGATCCAAACGTGTTTGAATCGTTGGCGGTCTTTAAGACTCTGCTCAGCCAAACGTTTGAGCCGCCAAGAGCTGAGCTCAGGACTTTTTCAAAGCTCCTGAAGATAAAACAAGGTAAGCGTGACGTTCACGCTTACGCTCAGCACGTTCGTTATCTTGCAAGTTGCATGGTAGCGAACCCTGTAAGTGAATTTGTGTTGATCACGGTATTCTTACAGGGCCTCATAGATGTCCCTGTAAGTGAATTTGTGTTGATCACGGTATTCTTACAGGGCCTCATAGATGGTCCCGTGAGGTACCATCTATTCCGCATCGAGCTGAAGTCGCTTGAGGAAGCGATTACAACTGCGGTGCAAGAAAACTTAAGTGTGAGACAGGCTCACACTAGCTTGACCGCCTATCGTCCTTCGAGACAAGTAGAGGTGGGAGGTCCAGAACCAATGGACATCTGCAGTGTCGAGAGCGAGAGACCTCGCTCTTCAACCTGTAAACGATTGCAAAAGTGCAATCGCTGTTAGGACACTACGCCTACGAGTGTAGTGCTTCACGCCCAGTGTCTCGTAACACTGAGTGAAGTGATCGACCGTCTGCCAAGAAAGGCAATGCACGCGGGTCCGACGCTGTTGCGAAGTCACAACAGCGTGGCGAACCGTCAAAAAACGGTCGGGGTCGGTAGGGGCGGAGCGCCCTACTGATCCAGCAACCTCAAGAGACTTTGCAAATCTATTGGTGAAAGTTGCTCCAGATTCACAATCATTGTGTGTCTCTGCACTTGATGATGAGGTACCCTTCATCACCTTGATTTTAGAGGTGACAAAAGGTTTGTCACTTCGTGCCTTAGTTGACTGTGGGGCGTCGAAAAATTTGTTCGTCGCCAGTCGCTAGAGGATCGTAGGCTCAAGTTCGTTGAGCGAGTTACTCCTTCTACGAGGCTAAAGGTGCGCCTCGCAACAGGCGCATCGATAGTAGTGATGAAACGTGTAGTGGGATTTTACTACACGTTAGAAGATTTGCAGTACAATTATGATTTCATCGTACTTGATTTGGATGACAAATCTGATGTCATCCTAGGGTTACCCTGGCTCAGAAGATACGAGCCAAGGGTCAGATGACAGCATCGAACCGTGAAGATGCCTGCCACCTGTTCATCAGATGACCATCAGATGAATTTCTTGGAGCGTCCACAAGCGTATGGATGTACTGCAAGTGAGTGCGATGGCCTCACTTGCGATACGATCATTAGTACGACTGCACAAGATCACAGTGTGACAACCAATCACACTGTGGAGGAAGCTGCCGACGGCTGTTTGGATGCACAGGCAGCGCCGAAGGTCCACCATGGTGTACGTTTAGCGGGTGACACACAAGAAATAAAAAACCAGTTGCCCACACAGGGCAACACGATGATCCTAGATCGGTTGGAGAGTCGATCGTAGAGGACCTAGCTGTGGTAGCGCAACCACAGCTAGAAGACGTTGAGGGAATAAGTCCCCACGTACTTGAGGAAGAAATACCTCAAGCAGCTATTGGTGAGGTCACGAGACAAGGGTTCCCAGGAAGAAACCGATACATTGAACGTCTCGGTCAATGACGGATCAAGCGTAGGCGCTTATACGATTGATCCGGTTGTGCCTCCGAAGTTAACTTCGGAGATAACTCAGTTGCCAACGATGTAATCGAAACAGTTCCTGCGTGATCAGCGTAGTGGCAAAGTCAAGCAGATCTGCATACTCGTCACAGAGGATGAGTATGTAGCTGATATTCGTTCGGCAACAGTATTTGCTGAGAACGAACGGGTTCTCAGCAGCTCAACGATGGACGAAAGTGTCCTTAGATGAGAAAACTCGGATTGACCGATACATGTCTCAATCTTAGGAGTCGCTTCAGGCAAATCTTTTATATAAGGATTTGATCGAATTCAAGGACGTGTTCCCTAAATCCGTACCATGCGAATTGCCTAAAGATAAAGGCACTCGATATGAAATCGAGCTTAAACCGGGCTCCAAGTACTGTGTCATGAAGCAGTAGACGCTGCCTCGTGAGCAAGTACTTGCTATCGACAAGTTCTTTGCAGATCGCTTAGCTGCGGGTCATGTGAGGGAGTCAACTTCCCCTCAAAGCTCTCCGACCTTCTGTGTGCGCAAGGCCGCAGGAGAATGGCAGATAGTGCACGCATTCAACAAGTTGAATGTTGCAACGGTGCCGGCTCAGACGCCGATACCGAGGAAGGACGTAATAATTGATGGTATGTCAAACAGTACCATCTTTTCGTCCATGGATCTGATGGATGGCTTCTATCAGATCCTCATGCGTGAACGGGACATCCCGTACACAGCAGTGAGCACCCCCAGTGGTATGCTCTGGGATTGGTTAGTAATGCCACAAAAACTTAGCGCCACCCTTGCCACATTCAATAGATGCGTTACTAATCTGTTGAGACTGTTGCAAGACTTCGCATCGAGTTACTTCGACAATGTATTCGTCCATAGCCGGGCTATGGGCGGAAAGACGGACGTAGAGGTTCATAGAACTCACGCTCGTCAGGTTCTTACACTTATGCGCAAGCATAAGCTGTGCGCCAACCTCAAGAAGGGTATATTCGCTGCTAGTGAAAAACCACTTCTTGGGCGCATCGTGGGTAAACACGGCGTACGCCCTGATCCATAAAAGATCAAGGCGATTACCGACTGGTCTGTGCCAGTCGACGTTAAGGGAATAAGAAATTCCCTTTGTCCAGCGGCGTACTTACATAAGTACTCGCGCAACTACGCTGATATGACCGTTCACCTCTCTCGTCTCTTGAAAAAGAACGAGAAATGGTCATAGAACGTTTAGCGTTCCTTTGAAGGTATCAAGCAGAGCTTGATGCAATCGCCCATCTTGGCGACTGCAGACCAATACAGACCATTCCATGTGGTCCCTGACTCCAGCGATTTCGCAATCGGCTACGCGTTAATGCAGCACGACTCAGACGGCGTAGAGCGCGTCGTCTATTATCAATCGCATCGGCTGCAAGCAGCTGAGCGTAATCGTCCAGTGCATGACAAGAAACACCTTGCCATGAAGTATGCACTAGCGAAGTTTCGCGTATATCTTCTTGGAGATAGGCCGTTTGTAGTCTTTACGGACCATGAGTCATTAAGCACAGCCGTAAACATCCCACATCTCTCGCAAAGGATGACGAGGTGGCTGTCCTTCTTTGCGGAGTACAACTTCTCCGTGGAGTACAAACCTGGACGACTCAATGTCGTCGCGCCGACCCGATTTCGAGTCGGCTGCGCAGTCCAACAATGGGGTCGATACCACTGTTGCAATACTAGTCACTAGTGTCCTGTCTTTAACATTACTTGACGACATAAAAAGGCCTACGCAGAAGATAAGGCTCTTCTACGACTAATGGATCATCTGGTGACTCCATCTCGTAAATCTCTCAAAGATTTACCGGCCTTGTATCGATCTTCCGCGGATCGATACACAACACACAACGAGTTGCTGTATTATACAGCCGTTGGCGGCGACACACCGCGTGTCGTCGTCCACACTCATAATGATCTGCGCTTGCCCATCTTGTGTGAGTGCCATGATGCACCACCTAGTGAGAATCGTGGGCGTGAGAAGACTTATCTCACGGTAAGTCTCGACTTTTACTGGCCCCGCCAGTATCAGTTCGTGCGCAAGTATATTCGTGCTTGTGAAGTGTTCCAACGGGTGAAGCCCAGTCCTTCGTCCCGTGCGCCACTACAGCCTCTACCAATCCCGGCAGAGTGCTGGCAGTCCCTGGCAATAGACTTCGTCTTCGGTTTCCCCGAAGCGTGTAGATTGTCATGTAGGCTCACGAGAATAATGGTATTCTTGTGTTCGTAGACCGATTCAGCAAGATGGCACATCTTGCTGCAGTAATGAGTCAATCTCAGCACAGTTGTGCCCGTGTCTTCATTGACACGGTATTTCGACTCCACGGTCTACCCCGTGAACTAGTCTCTGATAGAGATCCTCAGTTCACGGCGACGTTTTGGCAATCCGTGTTCCGATCCCTCGGAACACGTCTAACTATGTCTACTTCTGACCATCCCGAGACTGTGGTCAAACAGAACGCGTCAACCGCGTTCTCGAAGAGATACTTCGAGGATACGTCCAATCTTTCACAGATTGGAGGGAATTTTCGCTGATGGAGGAGTTTTCAACCAACAACTCCGTGCATGCATCGACAACACATACACCATTCTTCGTGAATGACTTAAGCCATCCACGCCTACCTTCCCATTTAGAGTGTGACACTAATTCAAGGGGGTAGGGATTCGCTCGAGCAAAAACCATTCTGGATCTTGCTCATCACGTGTCGAGGTAATCGACGACGTGAACGTTGCCGATGTCGGTCAAATCGACATCGAAGCTGATGATCTCAGCAATAGTGACGACACTATTGCTGACTCAGATGAGGATGACGATGCTGGTATATTCAGCATCGCCAATGACTACACCAGCGAGGATGAGAACACCCTCGCTGAAAAAGACGATGACCTCCTAGTGGTGCGCACAAGGCGCACTGCAACAAACCAAAGTGATGCAGCAGAAGATTTCCTGCTAACACGGGAAGCAGTGGTCAGCTTAGTACAAGGCTCCATCGCTAACGCGGTGGACCGGCAGAAACGGAACGCTCACAAACATGGAAGGGCAAACGTTCTTCTATTTAATGTCGGAGACGGTCTACGGTAAATATACCTAAGCACATAGTAACTAATGTGTGTAGTAGTAAAATACTACCCAAGTACATCGGCCCGTTCCGTGTACTAAGTCGCAAAGGCAATGCGTACACGATCGAGTTGCATCGCAGGATGTGTACACATCCTACGTTTATTTCGATCGTCTCCGCCCGTACCATCACCACGAGGTCTCTTCCTAGGGCGAATACAACCGCCACGCTCAAGAACCTCCAAAAGATTTTTTGGTCCCGAGCCAGTTTCTCAATCTGGATCTGTAGAGCGGCATTCTGGCGACGAAGGTCAGCCACTTCGTTGAGAAAGACTTGACGTGTCCGCTCGTTCTCCAATTGGTAGAACGCGAGCTCCGATCGGTCGTCCGATCGATAAAGGCGGATGCGTTGCACCCACGCCTCCAAAGAGAGACGCTCCTGCCTATCTTGTTCGGAGCGATCACACAGATCGTGTACGCGTTGCTGGAGACGACCAACCTCCGCCTGCAACTCCAAGAGATTTGGAGTTGATATTCATCCCCCACCACAGCCATTGGTGGATTCGCACGGTGTTCAACGCTTTCACGTGGAGAATATCTTGAACCACCGTGATGTGAAGGGACAGCGAACGAGTTATCTTGTTCGCTGGCGCTTCTATTCGCCGTCGCACGACAGCTGGGATCCTCGCGCCCAGCTGATGATGGACGTTGAGGGTCTCGTCCACTAGTACGACGAGACACATCTAATGGCTCAGAAGGTCCATCGGAAAACATGCTCCCATGGCGCTGGTAGAGCGATTGCAGATTAGTAATCGCATCGCGCATCTCACAAGAGATGTGCGCCCTACCCCCAGGGCTATGAAAGGGAGCACACTTCCCTTTGGATGCGTTGATTAATGTCGAAACAACACGGACACGGGTCGCCCACGTGAGGCATGGAATTCCTGGCTCACGAGACAGCTTGTTCAACCTGACTTGTGCACCAGCAAAAATTCGCTTCTCAAACCTGACACGAGCTGTGTCAATTTTCCGAAGCCAAGCTTCGCGCCCAATGTGCTGCATATTGAGTATAAAGGCGTTCCACGCCTGCAGCAACGACCTTTTGTCTCGCTTAGTGTTACCACTATACCAACGATGCTTCAGATAAGCATCCAGATAGAAGTCTTCTTCAGCGCGAAAGTTACTAGCGCTGATGTCGAGTCCGTGTAACTGCGTCGCATCAAATAATGGAATTCGATGATGGAGACTTGTCTCGCCTGACAAGTCATTCACAAGCCTTTCTGGTAACACACAAAGGTTTGTGTTCAGGGGCTAGACGCAGCACATTGCCTTCTAGAGCCTCCTGCGTGGTACCAACGGAAGCCTTGGTACCACTAGAATCGTCATCACGATGGTTCAACTCATCAGCCCATTCTCTATAAGGCGAATGCGCAGTTTCAGGCACGCGGGATGAGTCATCATACTCATCCTCCGAACTAAACAGACTCCGGTAGTGACCATAAGTCCGTACTACCCGATCGAGTCCTACTAGTAGGCTCGTATTCGGCTGCTACTATAGACTCGGGTAAACTAGGTGTCTTCTTCGAGTCGGACCCACGGTCCGAGGCTGGGCATCGTCAAGAACAGCTGCCTTAACACGCGTAGCTGCTTTCTCAGCAGCTTTCGCCGCGCATTGCATGGAGTTGTTCACCATGCGATGGATATCCAGAAATGAATGGATCAGACCAAAACAAGTGCTCCCTGTCCCTGAAATGATCTAACGGTGACCACATCAACATGATAGTAATTGAGTGACTATCGTTTAAGGTGGGGTGATGTAACGGGGAGAGCCTGTTACATGTAATTAACCCTCTATACTTGTTAATTAGAATATTACCATAAAGGTTGATAATGGTCGTGAATATTACCATAAGGGGTATTATTCAGAACACTCACCGATTGGCTGATATGGGTCACCATGTCAGCCAGCTCTAGCGGTCCAATCAACGATGGACGCGCGCAATGAGTGGTGAGCAAGACTTTAGCATGCATTCTTGTAGATCAGTGTAAGTAAGTTAGGACTAAAACATAGGTTAATGATGAGGACTTAATTATATTTAATACAGTTTTACCTTTACCAATAACTAGACTATCTCTAATTGTTTACCTTCCTCTGCCCGTTTTCTTAGAGGTAGCGAGGCACCACTAACACTGCTGTTGGTGATAGTAGCTCCACACTGGTTGTCCAGTGTGGTGCTCTGGTGCCCCGTTACACCACTTATTGCGCTCGTCTGGCATGGCTCGGCTTTATTGCTTGATATCATTAACCAATATCAACCAATGAGTAGGGTATTACTTCTGCGTCTCAATATTACTTTTTAAGCTAATATTATAAGAATATGATGTTGTGGTGAAGTGGGATTCCCTCATTTTATGAGGCTTTCAAAACTCTGCACTGGCGCCCAGACGAACGACTAACGGAGGGGGTACTCCGATTCCGTGTGCTTGCCTTCCTCACCTTTTGTACCCGTCGGTAGGCGGTTTGTACTCTTCCAGGTGGACTCGAGTCGATGCCAAACTTGACCGTTGTTGCGAATGGTGTCGATCGAGTGAAAATCTTCACACGATAATGTTGATTTTGAGTGGGTCTCTGTATGAGTTGCCCTGATCTGATACAGATCGCCTTGCCTTACGGTGATGCTTGATCCTGCGAGTCTTGTGACCAATTGAGCCGTCTCGAGATCTTGAACGCCTTGCCCTTGCTGTGTTTGCTGCGTCCGATCGCAGTTGACTTGGTGCCTTGAGAGTTCTTAAACGCACCTGGCCAAACAATCCAGGTGCGACACTTGTGTAGACGTGTAGCGCGTCTCTTTATTCGTCTGGAGGCCAAAGATCCTGCCCGGAAGAGATAGCGTGTGTCTTTTAAAGTAAATTAAACTCTGTTTGATGTTAACCAATCAACCCAAAACCTATCACAATGCTTCTCTGTATCTCCAAACCGGATGCCACGCGTCACCTTTTCAGGTGGATCGTCCTCTCGTATTTATGTGGTCCACACCAGGTGTATCAGCAGTCAGGTCTTCATGTGGTCCACCTCAGATGCCACAACAGTCGAGTCTTTGTGTGGTCCACCTCGGATGTCACGACCATTCGGTCATGGATCACGATCGCAAGTTCGGGGTCGTGATCGCAAGTTGGGGATCGCGATCCCAGGTTTAGATCGCGACCGCAAGTTGAAATTTGCGATCGTACGTTGGGGATCTCGATCGCAAGTTGGGGGTCGTGATCCCTGTCATGCCATGTCCCACGACGGATTGCGTAATCACCCTGGTTTCACCGCCATCTGGCCTTGTCCTACGTAGTGGCGTCCTCCTCACTGGAGGTTGGATGCGCTATTGCGAGTCACCCGTCCCAGCTCGTGTCCGCCAATCAAAGCCCTTTCGGCTTAGCTGAAGCGTACCATCCGTGCAGTCCCAACTCCAGCTCAACCGGAAACTTTCTTGCGACCGCTTTGCCACAATGTCTGCCTTAACATATATTCATACTTGATATTAACCTTATGTTAAGTATCATGTAACGGAAGCCACCCGTTACATCACCCCCCTTAACCATCAGTCACATTAGTGACTAAGTGATGATCGAGTGATTCCGATGAGTGACGCTGGGACGGAGAAGCACTTGTTGGTACATTCCAACCATCCCCCGATCACATCGCACGATTAACAAGTCCATGCGGTGCGCGGCCAAAGCTATCGGGAGTGCAGCAATAGGACTAAGTTCTGCTGCCGCGGAAGAGGCAAAGAACTTGAATGCAGCAGGCAACAACCCGCCTGCTGCTTCCTCTACTTAGCCTGCAGCAGTCACTGCTATAAGCTCACGAGATGATGCGTCGTGTGATATCGGAGATTACGTGCTCGAACTCATATACTCCGGCGAGTCGGATGACTCCACCGAATCGAAGAAGGCAGTTTTGAATACAGAGCCAGACGTGGCCAAGCTGGAGCCGACCAAGTCGGACCCGTGAAACGCCATGAGCCTCGCTGAGGGTCGTGACATCATCGGATCGTCCGACAATCCGTCTCCAAGGCGGAGTCGTTCGCTCAAGAGTGATCGAGGTGGCGGGCAAAGGCCGTATAACGATGATGACGGTGATGCAGTGATGCGTCAAGATCAAGACGACCGTACTGGTCGTGGTATCAATACTTCTATTGACACCACGCAAGAAGCCAGATATCGCGGCATATTGCGCGTCGCTCCCAAGAAAAGGCGTGGATGCCTCCTTAGCGAGTGTTGGATCGCCTGCCTGACACGGTAAGTGATCGTTATCGAATATGACTATCCAATTCATCAAGACTTCATGGCCTTGACGCTAGTGCGAGTGACTTTCTCACTGAGCATGATTTCTACATCGATATGTTCTTCAAACATCGATCGTATAGCGGGAACCATAACCGTGATGGTGCCTCGCTGAATAGGCATGGAACGCGTTCATCCACAATGTTGGGGAGATTAGACGCGATGCCTGGCTTGACAAGCTGACCTTATCTCGTAATAGGGGTGAGTAGAAGATTTCTACCGGTGAACGTTACAAAATGCAACAGTTATTAAGAAAGGCCGGGCTTCCATGCCTCTCCTGGGGTGATGCATGCCAATGTTATGTTAACAACTTGGCACGAGCTGCGAAGGAAGCTTACATCATAAACGCCCCTGGTGAAGCGCACGTGTCTCTTCTGTAATATGATTGAATAGCTAATTTGCAATCACTCTGAAAACGCACTGGGCGTTCGGTTTCCGATGGGCATTCTTCGGCAACGGATATGCCTTGTCATACTGCTCGACAAGGCCTAACACATCCACCATCTGTTGCGAGCGAGGCTCCCATCTATGCACCGAGGGCGGATAGCCACGCCACCGGACGAGTTAGCTCGTCCAACATCTTTTCACATCGTGGTGATTCAACATTCTTTCCACGAGGAATCGTGGTCCAATACGCGCATTAACCAATGGATGGTGTATAGGAGGAAACACATCCTCAGATGGATTTGCGGCATCAAACTGATGATGTGAGTCAGCTTGATCGCGCAGCGTAAGAGTTGCGCTAGGAACTCAAACACGAGAGGGGCAGGCGTCTGGATTTGGTTGGCATTGTGAACCGTTTGGGCCCATATCGGGAGAAGAACAGGTAAAAGGATGTTTTTGCTCAGCTTGATAATATGCGGGTACAATTTTCTCATCGCGATGAGCTTGAGAAAGCTCGTCAGGGTATCTCTCGGCTTCGCTGGGAGATATCTGGGATACAGATGCGGACCGCGAGTCCGCACCGCTAGCACAAGTATATTTATGAGATTCTTGAGCGCAAGGAATTTCTTCATCGGAAGAAGCCCCGTTACCACTTAAGTACGACCTGAGACATCCGACGTAAACCGAAGGATGCATGCGCATTTTACGTGGAGTTCAATCTTATATGCGTTGCCTAGGCGGTGCATCACACGAAATGGACCGATGGACTTGGGTAGTAACAAGTAACTACCCACGTTAGTCACTATGTGTCAAGGTATGTTTACCATAGATAGTAGGACTAAGTCGCTCTATTCAATAATGAATCATTTGCCCCTCTATTCTTGTCAGCTTCTTGGTTTTGTCTATCTACCGCCTCTTCGCTAGCGTTTTGTGCGAAACGGAAAACTGTTTAGCCAGCCAGTATAAATTCGTCTGCTGACTCGCTGTCTTTAGCTACAGTGCGTTTGGAGAGTACTGCATCAAGATCACTTGTTGCCTATGTTGTGTCTTCGGACGCACTAGGCACGATGCTGATTAGATCAGTATAGTGGCCAGTAAGAGCATCTTCGCTCTTACTTTCCTCATCTTCATTGAAGTCGACGTGATCGACACCAGCGTCAAACGTGGTGACCGCGTGGTCAGCACGTGATGAGTGAAAGCTGGATTGCCGTTATTTCGAATGAGTCCCTACCCCCTTAAACGAGAGTCACACTCTAAAAAGGTGGGGAGACGCGGATGGCGTAAGACATTCAGGAAGAACGGTGGGTGCGACGTAGACACGTGTACCGAGTTGTTGATGGCGAGCTCTACCATCGGCAAGAATTCGCTCCAATTCGTAAAAAAATGGAGGTACTATAGAAGTATCTCTTCGAGGAAAAGATTGGCGCGTTCTTTATTGAATTTCGTTGGTGTAAAATAGGACATATTACAGGATTAACACAAACCAATAAATTATTACATATGTAGACGGATGCTGTGCCCGAATAACGGGAACAGCGTAGCATTTTATTGCTTCATTATTGACGGCCTATGGACCCAATATGTATCAATGATAAATATACCAGTAAATGAGTGGTTTCCGAAAGGCAATAAATTGTTCGTACTTAGTACGATTAAAATCTTCGTAAATAGTACGAATTACAATAAAAGATCAGATCTGAATTTACTTAGTACCTAATACTTATGCTTGAGGCTTACTCAGCGTTTCGTGTAAGCTAATGACAGGACGTTATAGCCCTGTTACAGTGGAACTTATAAAAGACACTCTATTACTTGATGATCTAGCCCTTGAGAAGGATGAAAATGCATCCACTGAAGAGTAAGTAGTAGTTTAAAGCCACGAGGCTGAGCGGTAGTAAATAAATAAGTTTGCAACAACAATAACCAGAGGTACTATCCTCTAGAGTTTTAATCAGTACTAGTAAACCTCTGCGAGCGTGAATTTCAGAACTTATTACATTTTTTCAAATCTAGTGCTCGACCTCCAAATTTCGTGTTGTTCTGACCTATAAATTTACGACGTAGTAACATGGCTGATAAAAGCACCAGCTCATCGATCTGCGTTAGTTATATGATACGGCAGTTTTCGTTAGTGCAAAATTTTAAGCCTTTTTTCGAGACCTATACAATTTCAAGACTGATATATATAATTCAAAGAAATGTGTGTATTGACAGTAAAAGTTGGTGATGTAAAGTTGTCATTGTAGTGACAGAGCACGCTCGTATGAAGCGAGTGTGAGTTGGCGTAAAGAAAGCTTTGTGTTGTTGTAGCCGTCGTTGCTACAAAGAAACCAAAGATAAGGACTGCTATCATATACATCGAAAATTCGTTTCCACGCTAGTGTCACATGGACTTATGGACTTCATACGAGCTCTGTCACGACAAATTTGCCCCAATCATCACTACAATTTTTTTTTACTATTGAAAACAATACACAAATTTATTCTGTATATAAAAACTAGTCTTTGATAAAATTGCATGGCCCTAAAGATAAATTCGGGCCTTTGCCCTAGCGAAAGCTCGGTCGTTAGCGCAGATCCATGAGCAAATGCGTATTTTTATCCATGTTTACTACGCCATGACTTTATAGGTCAGCACCACACACTTGTAAGGTTCTAGCACCAAATTTAGAAGTGGATTCTAGTACAAGAAAATTGTGCTCTAGGAGGTTTTATTACTCGGAACAAAAGCTCTTTTATTTCTCACTTGTTTGATTGCAATCCCAAACGGCGGACCCATTAATAAGTATTTGCCATGTGGATGACGAACTCAAAATCATACTTTCTGTCGGTGTGTCTTACTATCGCTCGATCCTTAAAAACGCAAGGTGTACTGTACACTTCGTGCTGAGTGCAATGTATCATGTCCCCTACTAACCTGTATATATGTATTACAGTGTCACTCTTTAATCAAGACACTCAAAGTTTAAGTTACACCTCATTCTTTACTCATAAATATAGAACTGTTCGAGCCAACGCTGTTGCTTGTGTATGTTATGCTGACATGTGTTCCCTCATAGTGTTTACGGTCCAAGTTTTGCGTTAATACATAACCACTTACGAAAAAATGATTATGAGACTCGTTCAAATGTATATGGCCGCACTATGCATATATATCTAGATGGAAACGAATGCTTTTCAGAGATCAAGCTCATTATAAATAATTAAATAGTCGTAAACTGGTAAGATTTCTTTTTTGGTTTAGATTCATTTAGTTTATCTTACAATCGTCGTCTGCCCTCTACGTCGGGCCTACACATTTTCTACCGGGTGGCCACCACCGACCGAATTCTCTGAAGGCCACCCAGTACAGGACACCCGACGATTCGATTCCGGGGACTATGTTTCTATAAGAGGCCGAGATCGGTGTTCCTGGGATTCTCTAATAATGCCATTAAGACTTATGTATAACGATTTTTTAACGACCTTGGGCTGGCAGTACGGGAGATCGAACGGCGGTGCTTACCCAAGACACCATAGAAACCCTTGTGAACGGGGTGAGTTTATGTGAACGTAGTTTGCTTAGCTTTTGAATTAATTAGTCATGGAAAAGTGTTCTATGACAAGAGCATCGCCGGAGTATGGTAATGTATAAAGGAAACGCTCGTGTTTGTCCCACGGCTTGTGCTAAAAACGTTCCTGTAACACTGCTTGAATCGTTTTGAACGTCAACGACCGCTGCCTTTGCACAAGGTGTTAATATTTATAAGTACGAGCATGGCAGACAGCGGTGAGCAATCAAATAAAACGGCTGCAGCCAAATCTGAATAATTGTTCTAGCTGTTGTGTGTAAGAGCAAATGGATCGCACGATCAGCCGTTTGTGGTGAATTGGGGATAGTCCACGATTGTTGCCGTTCAAAAAAATTAAAGCAGTGTTACAGGAATGTTTTTTAGCACGAGTCGTGGCGCAAGAACGAACATATACATTATGTATAACCATGATCCAACGACACTCCTTGTCATAGAATACTTTCCTTGATCAATCGATTCAAGAATGCGGGGCAGACTCCATTTACTTAAGCTTAACTTGTCCGTCTTGACTGACCTTTAGCATCCAGCCAATACTTTATACCTAAAAACTGTAAATTAAGTGTGGTCGTTTATTTTTGACTGAGTATCAATTTTTTTCTTCTTATGTGCGCTATGTCATTAACGGGACCACCAACACTATAAAGGAATATATGTCAGCGTTGCACACAATTAATTAATCATCATCGACTCGTACTACTATACAGTTATAAGTAAAAGAGGTGGGTGATTGTATACTTTTGGCCTGGCCTGTTTTGCAGCGCATAGAGAATGAAGTCACACAAAGACCAACGTCACATATGATTAGCAGAAAAGTGACCAAGGTCGAGCAAAATGTTCATAACAAAATCATCTACACTTAAAGGCAGCAGCTAAATTTTCTCATCGCCTGCGACCACAAAATGTATAGCAAATGTTTCATCAACACTAATGGATAAATCAAATTTAAAAGATATGGTCAACTTGTTCTCTCGGTGGTAGAGGGATCTCCATTTGATTTTTCTTATTTCATTATCAATAGTTTGTCGCCGGTCGCACTATGGAATTGACGGTGAATACGACCACGATCTTTCACCATATCACTTTTTTCATATTAATTTTCTAATAGCATCAACGACAGGAAGGCTTATTACCTAGCCGATGAGCATACGAAAGAAAACGTGAATATGAAGACCTTGAATTAGTTCTCGGAACCTAATTTCCTATGTTACAGGACGAACACCAGAGCTTACCATCGATATATATTGATTATTATAAATTATCCATCAGCAGAAACGGAAGACTCACTATTGGATCTGTAATACTACAGTTATTTGGATCACGAAATGGAGCGTTACCTTTTCGTTGTCCACGCTTCCCATATACCATTACAAACTTTAAGCACCCTTCTACGCTGTGTGTTAGCTCAGATAACTTGAATGCCATTTTTATATGCGTATTTGTGGCGTCACAATATAATCCTATCGACAAGACGTAAATTATAACGGTGAATAAAGCTTGTAGTAAGCGGCCAGATTGTTCGTATGCCTGCTGTTACCATTGATAAATTTAGAAAAATGTATCACCAGTAAGTTGTTTGACTGTAGGGCAAATTCAGAATTTAGGGTAGGTAGGCATAAAGTATATATAAAATCACCCTGTCGACTATTCATGCATCTCTGGATTCGATTTTTTAATGTAGAGATCAAACGGTACATAATTACATGCAACTAGCTGACAGAGTCATGTGTTATCCATCCATACGTTTTACTACTCGGTCCATGATGCAATTTTGTCACTTTATGTTGTTATAAAATTCCACGTCCTCGAATACTCTTGTTAGCGTGACACACATAAAACATATTTTGTTATTTCTCATTACTGAATTATAACCCCCGTGGTCAACCCCCTCTTAAATGGACAGTAACCGAGGGGGGGGTCTGCCGGGGGGATCTGCCGCGGGCGTACTACGCTTGCACTCACAGGGGGAAGTGTGCCACGCGTCATTACAACTTCAGCCGCGGCTGGAAACATCGACAGATGTTGCTAATGTTTTTTATTGATCTTGTAAATGTTGTTATTTTTATATATATTTTTGGTATTTTAGTTGCTGCTGATGTTTATGCTGCTACTGCTGTTCTTGTAGCGGTATATATTGTTGTTGTAAGGGTAATGTGTATTTCCTGTTAATTTTACTACTGTTACGGATTGCATTGATGTTGTTGCTGCTATTACTGAAGTTGTTATGATTGTATTTGTTACTGATACTACAGATGCTACTGTTGGTATTGTCGCGGCTGCTGTAGATTGTGCTACTGCTGCTGCTATCGTTGGTGTTACTACTCTTACTTATGTTGTTGGTACTGGAATGATGTTGTTTTAGTTGTGGGGGTTGAATTCACTTCCTGCTCATACGCTATCGTTACTTTAGCATATTCAACCATTATAATAAACACGTGACCGTACCTTATCTATTTGTCTCTAATTTAATTCATTCGAAAGGTTTCGGACTTCTTCGACTGCAGGCGAATTTTAGGTAGGAAAAGGTGCGTGATTCCTCAATCATATTCTATCGAAGTTGTTTGCCAATGCACGACAAAGTTGCTTTTAAGTGTCGCCAGAATGTTGTGGGTTGACACGAAAAATATGTGTATCTGACATTTCAGTATTCTTTACTCATGATTGAATAAGATAGTTCCGTCTTAACTTGCCGCGTGCACGAAGATGTTTACAATATAAAGAAACGATATAAGGCAATATGAGAACCGGAGATACAGCCCTACCAGTGATAAGGAATTCACCAGTTCTGTTGACATTAAAGTCCTAGAACGGCATGCTGAACGTGGAGAGTTCAAGATGTAATGTCAGTACACAAAATACATTCGGTTTGGTCAAAGTTTTAAAATCACTTCAGCATATATGTGATAGGTAAAGAAACAATATATGTTTTCTATTTAAAGTTGGGAATTCAACAAACCTTTGTGATTTTGACATTCCTTCATCTTTCAGTACTTGCCACGCGGCTCTCTACAGTCATTTATGGTGCCACTCCACCTTCTGCATTGTGAAGATGTGCTACAGAACTTTTAAATGCATTCTTATAAATTATATAGGTAGCAGGTAATGGCACTTCTGAATATTTAGGAGCTTACAAAAACGCTAGAAGCGATATAAGTTTTATCTATGGCACCTAGCTTGCATCTTTGTGCCGTTTCAAGTATGTACCGACGTGGCTTGACATAAATACGCGAGCATAGCATAAGTACACTTGGTCTCGACGGAAACTGATATGGTTTGGTAAGTCGGACTGATCAGCATACTGCAGGAGAATGATGATTAATATAAGATAATTCTTCCATCGATAAACAATATCCGTATATGTGTACCACGTTAGAGCATCTATACGACACTACTTTATAATATTTGTAACCTGGAGTATCACATTGAGTGAACTACGCGATTAAATTACGCATTCCCTTAAAATATCACACCCCGGGGTACACCACTTCAAAACCATCAACGCAGCTTTTATAACTTGTCACTTCTGCAGCCCTTAAGAACGCAGTTTGGTGATTGATTAGCCAGGTATCACAATTGTTAAGAATGCATTCGTCCAGAGTTCATAGGGAAGGTGCGTGCGAGTAATACGTGTAGTTTTACACGAAGCTTAGAATGTGTAGGTTTTGGAGAGAGGTATGGAGTTTATAACTTTAGAATGGTCGGCAGAAAATATGGATTGTTCTCTGAAATAGGGATATATTAAGTGGTGCGGTGGGGAAGCAAACACTTCAAATCTACTTCAAATGTATAGTGGCACGAAACGAAGTGGCCAATGGGAAAGCTCGTTACATTAGTATAGTAGAACGTATGGCCTTTCTCATTTTCGTAATTGCATGATACATTTTTATTTTTTCCTTTGTTGATCCTTTGATTATTCAAATAGAATGGTTATTTCCCTTTTATCTATCCTCACATCCCTCATACCGGTACCCATAATGCAATATCGTTGGTTGGCTAATAAAGATAGAGATTCGTGTACTAGTACCACCGCCACGATACGGAACGGATGATATACCTACAACTGGAACACTACTGTGTCCAGGTGTAGCTTCAAGTACTTAGGTGCATATAATCAGTCGACTTTGAGTCGTAATATGCGGTCGTCTTGACAGATGGCAATCGACAGCAAAAACGATCACCGTACTGTACGCATTCGGTGAAAGATGATAGTCGCTTCCCCTCCGACATTGCTACAAGTTACGTCTTATTGTTAGGATCATAATTATCGACAAGTCTGAGTCACACTACCGCACTAACATGACTCAAGTGGAGTTATACACCTATATCTAGCACAAGACTCACACGTATGTGCATCCATAAATATTTTTGGCTAGTCGGCACTGCTGCAGCCATACGTACCCACCAAGACAGGAAGTTGAGCTGTACGTATTTTTACTTGTTCCCAGAGAAGTTAGGTGATCGTAATAGTGACTGTTTTGAGTGGGTAACACAATTAAGTCGGTATTTACCCTTTTAGAAAGTGAGCTTCTTGCTACTCCACTAAGTAAAGATTAATATTTTACTGATTGCTGTCGATAACTTAGTGGCTTTCACAAGTAGCTCGCGCACACCGCATAAACATCAGCTCACTAGAGAGTAGTTATGAAGTGTAAATGCAAAGGATGAGCTGCAGGTACGCATACATTACCTGTAGAAGAAAAACATCTTGCAAGCGTATCGAATTCAAATCACGCCCTGAACAGCTGATGATCATTTTTAATCTTGGTCTGCAACACTTCAGCATAACGTAACTTCACCTTAATTGCCGCACAAATCGTAGTCGCTGGTGTGCCGAACAATCACACGTCGTCTCGAGTAATGCGAGCGGACTAAATGGCTGAGCGACATTGATATCGTCTGCTAGAACCGCATCGACTTGGACACAAATAGTACTTGTACTGTTCATTCCAGCAGTGAACGTCAATCTATCTATGCTCTTTACTCCTTCGTTCGCAGGCGAAGTAGGCAGTTCGGAAACCAGTATAATATCAACGTCCGCATTACAATCGTTCAGATCCCTAAAACGTCCGTGATTCGACGACTATCGAACTTTGATCCATAAGGCGTAATTATATGCTATCCTCTACAGAGCGGGTGTCCTCTTGACCGCCCACTTTGTGATCCTTATCGTATTATATAGGCGTGATTGCAGCTAACGAATCTGCGTGCAAGTTTGCGCCGGTCACCTCCTTATTAATAACTTCACCTCTTTCAATCATTGAAATACAGTAATGGCGTTGAAACGAGGCACCGATAGCTTGTACTGTCATTGTACAAGCTACCTACTCTGAAAACAGGGTAAGAAGGAGCCTCGTAATATCACGTACACGTACGTGCAAAGGAAGGTTTAAATACAAGGTAATGGTACAAAATAGAACTGTGTTTTTAGTGTACTTAATATCCTGTCAACAAATCATATCTAGTCTTCTTTCAAGTATGCCTAAATACAAACATGTATTGTAACTACCCGCTGACCGCTCATTGTGTTCTTCTGTCGTGGCTCGGCTTTATTGTTTAATATTATTATGCGATATCAACCAATATACAGTGTATGGCTTGAGCATCACAATAGCTTCTGTTAAGATGATATAGCAAGAATAAGATGTATCTCGAATATAATATTCACACTTGATAGTTCCCATATGTAAAAGCCATGAAACAGACTCACTCCTATACATCATGGCCCCTCCTCCCTAACCACCAGTCGCATAAGTGACTGGTAGATGATTGAGTGACTTCTTTGAGTAGTGATGCTGGGCCAGTAAAGTACTTGTTGGTCCTTCTATCTATTCGATATTTTCATTGCACGGTCGACAAGTCCTTGCGGTGCGCTGCCAAGGCTACTGGGAGTGCGCCTATAAGACTCCTTTCAGCATCCGCAGGAGAAAAGCAAAGTGAGAACTTGTTAACGCGCACAGTGTCTTTTCGCGACGGGGGAGCCCGCGAGACTTCATTGACATGTCTACGAAAGGTGAAGCCTTCCACTATCCCAGTCGCTGTTAATGTTGTTATCCGTGAAGCAAGGGAGCTATATAATGCGCAGTACTTTGGATCACAGAGTCCTTACGTACGAGTGTCTCTATTTGCTCTTAAGGACCCGAAAGACATGTATTTGGAGAAGCCCGAGATGGTCGCGGTTTGTTCTGCCACTACTAAGCCAAGCCCGTCGGGTGGCCTAACACCTCAATGGGATGACCGCCTTCAGAATACGTTGCTCCTCCGCTTTCCGCCAGAATTAAGGACATTAGATTTGGCGCGCATTATCATCGAGGTACGCAATGTACACTACGGGCTAGATACTTGTCTTGGAGTTACGGCTGTAAAGGTCGACAGTATTTTGATAGACCGCAAGCGAGCTGCAGCTTTTAACTGGTACAAGTTGCTCAAGCGAAAGTCGTCGCACGAGCAGAAGAAATCCAAGAACAATCTTGCGAGTATACACCGAGGAGACATTAGCATCTCATTTTCTGTTGGAATGTCCCAGGAACTACCAACAGACTTAGACGTGGTGGAGAGCACCGAGGCGATTACTGACGACTATGGTTCACTGTCCATTTGTGACGAGGAAACGATAGCACCTTACCTCGAGAGGCAAGAGAGCGAAGATTTTCAGCTCGATGATGTCGATAGTTCTTCAGTACTAGAAGAACAGCAAACAACAGGTCCTCTTCCGTCCGTACACGCAACCCGGTCGTTACAACGACTTCAAACGCCGTCAAATCACGACATCAGACTAATTGGGGTTCCAGCATCGGTGCGCGGACGGCCTGTACGCACATTCACAGGAGAATCACTATCCTACGATCCGATATCAACACGAGCTATAGGAGCTATGCTACTTAACGGGGCGTCGCCAACAAAAACAGTACACGAGAGTAAATCACACGGGCTACAGGTTTACTTACCGCACAACCGCTTCGCTTGTGTCGTGGTTAAAGTCGATCCAACATCTCTCATGTCGGAAGTCTTCGACTCCGTCTGCATAAAGTGTGGCTTCGATGGCGTTTTAAATATCAATGACTTTGATTTCTACGAGCTGGTACTACCGCGATTTGTCTCACTTCGAAGTGCAGGCCGACCAGAGGGCGAAAGGTGGTATGGTCAACCGATCTGAGTTTGCCTTTGAGCAGCATGAGAAGAAACGGTAACAATTATTTCTCCGCGACGAGCTGGAAAGAGATGTCAGGATATCCCTCGATTTTTGCGGGAAGATATCCGAGCTTGAGACGCAGGCTGAATGTCAGCACCATTAGCACAATTATCTGCTGGAGATGCTCGAGCGTAAGGGATTTCTTTATCGGAAGAAACCCCGTTACTTGCAGAACGGCCTGAGGCGACCGACATAGAACGTGGTATTCGTGCTCATCTAATGTGGCTGTTGTATCGTGTTCGCGTTGCGTAGGAGGCGCAGCACACGAAATTAACCGCTGAACTTGGTTATTAACTTGTTACTACCCACGTTAGTCACTATGTGTCGTGGTAAGTTTATCGTAATAAATAGGACTAATTCACCTTATTATAATGAAAGAACGTTTGCCCTTCCATTCTTGTCAGGGTTTTACTTTTTCAATCCACCGCTTAAGCGATGGAGTCTCTTACAAAACGGGCAACCGTTTCGCGAGCCAGTATGGATTCATCTGCCAAGGCTGTCGTTGGCCACAGTGCTCGTACCGTTTATTATGACAAGATTAGATCTCGCTTCAACGAGTGCATCTTCGGACTTGCTGGACGTGATTCTGTGCTGGTTAGTACCGTTCTAAATTTCTTCATCTCCAGCATATCCGATGTTATCGACATCAACATCGTACCTCCCAATCATTACGAGATGAGTTAGAGTCGGATTGGCGTTCGCTCAAAGGAGTCCCCTTCCCTCAAGCGAGAGTCACACTCTAAAAAGGTGGTTAGATGTGGATGGCGCAAGCCATTCACGAAGAACGGCGTATGCGTCATCTAAGCGTTCACGGAGTTGTTGATGGCTTATTTCACACTTAGCAAGAATTCGCTCCAACTCGAAAATAAAGAACGTACTATCGTAGAATCCGATTGAGAACACGGTTGGCGCATCCGTTCGACCATATGTAAAGGGTATTCAGATGCGGACTTTTTTAAGCGCGTTCCGAGTGTTTTGAGCACGGTGCGCCTGAAAGCAACTGTGAATCGTGGTTCCCTATCGAACAAGAATTTGCGAGTTAGTCTATGCTGGCGAAGGATCGTGCCGATAAAGACACGAGCACAATTCGATGCGTTGATTGATTCAGGTTCAGCAACCACGACTACCATCTTGCTGAACCGTTCAACAAACACAATAATACCAGTATTCTTGTGTGTATTTGTGGGGAGTTCCTAGACGGAGTCCATTAAAACGATCCCTAGCTCTCTGCTGGGACAGGAAGTGACTGCAGCGGGAAACGAAGGGAAATATCAGACCCCACCCGTTGACAGACCTTACATACACGAACGTCCTTGCACATGAACTGAGACTGACGAGACCAGCAATAGGCTCGGTGACATATTTTTGCTCGCGACTACGATGTCCATCAATAGGTGCGTCGTGGTATTCATACATGATCCACAACTGCAGGTTGCGATGACACGAGGGGTGTCGCCGGCAACAGCTGAATATTTCAGTAAGCCGTTGCGAGCTGTAAATCTATCTTTTGAGGATGGATATCCTGCCGTCAGCTGATTTAAAATTCTTCTGGAAGGTTGCGAACGATGATTAATCAATTCTACATTCTTTGAATCATACGACTGTCGTATTTCTTTCAGTAAAGTTGACGACGGGAAACTTGATGTCAATAGCACAACCGTGGTTGTATCAGTGTCGGGTTGCGCAGCCGGTTCGAAATTGGTCCGCCGCGAGAGTGCATCTGCGACTATATTAAGTCATCCTGGGTTATACTCTATGGAGAAGTTATAATATGCGAAGAAAGATAGCCACCTTGTCATTCGTCGCAAGCGTCTTGGACAATTTTATGCTGTGCGTAAAGGGTGCATGGTACGTATAGACGATGATTTTTTTATCACCTAGCAGGTAGATCCTGAGCTTCGCCAGCCCGTCAAGGAGATCTTTATCATGGAACTGAGTAGTTTCGTTCATCTCGTTGCAACTGACGCGACTGGTAGCAGACGACGCATTCCGCACCATTTGTATCATATTCCATTAATGCACGCCCAATTTAAAATTGCTGGCATCACAGACCAAATGAAATGGCCTGTATTGGTATGCAATTGCCAAAACTGGCGATCATATCAGAATTTTCTTGATACCTTCGAAGGGGTGCTGACAGTCGGCACTCTATACCCACTTATCTTTCTTTTAAATAATCGAGAGATGGGTATAGTCATATCAGCGTAAGTGTGCAGATATTTGTGCAAATCCGCCACTAAGCCAAGTAAATTTCGGACTCCTTTTACGTCGGTATCAAAGGGGCCGTTGTGATTGTGTGGTGAAGTCGATCGAATTTTTGTTTTGAAATGAGTTACGATCTTCACATTTCCGAACTTTCCAGCTCACTGAGGAGATACCCGGTCCGTGACTTGTTGTATTGCGTTGTGCTCACCCTGGGAACCCGTTGGTTTGGAAGATTTGAACTCTTCGTTACAGACTTAGGAGATGTTGATCTTGCTCTATGTTGGGGATCGAGGTTTGATCGTTGTGAGGAAATCGTCACACAGCGCTATGGTATTATAGCACTGATCTTGCCTGTAGATCGCTTTGTTCTAGTTCCGGGATTGGTTGATCTCGCTAGAAGGTCTCAATACGATTTGGATCGCTGTCCAGCTGTAGGTAGCAGTCTCCGTAGATCTATCCAAGGATCCACCCTGTAGATCACATCGGTCTTGATCAATCTGGTCTTGAAACTTCTTGCCCCAATAATTCGACCACCTGAACTGTCTCGCGATCTTGATAAATAGTCCTCTTCCTTGTTTGATACATCCAATCGCAAGTTGATCTTGAGTAATAATATTGCCGACCCTGGCCAAGCAAATTTGGATACAAGCATTTTCTCGTTACCTTGAGCACGCGTACCCTTGATCGTCGGGAGGCCAAAGATATCCATCTGAGATAAGAGAAATACTCGGCACTTGTTGAAGAAGAAAAACCAGAACTGTAATAACCAACCAAATTAGTATCCGACCTATGACTATGCCTTTTCTAAACTGCCGAATACTCGTCTGATAGATATCACTTTCTGTAAAAATATCCTCCCTGGAACACGTGTTTAAATTCCGTAGTCTATACTGCAATAATGGCACTCCTTTCACCATATTGTCATTAATCCCCCAATATCGGAAAATGTGTCCTAATATCGGGTAATCGGGGGTAATAAATCCAAATCAGTATGGATACAAATATCAGGACCTTATCGGGAATATTCATACGACGAAACTATTATTTGTGACGTTGCCTTGGACGCTTTCTACTAACTCTTCGATCTGAACTTTGTCATGACATCCTTCCACACCGTCACTGGAGTATATTGATCATCACCAGGCGACTTCATTTTTACCAACTCATCTCCGCGAGGAAACATGGTCGACCCGGTATTCAACAATCTCCGATCAGCAATATCGCTATGATTGAGTTTAATTTATAGTATAAATGCGGCCTCTCCCTATTATTTGCACCGTCCCCCCGAGCTCCACAAGGAGATGGTATACTTCTGCGTTTGGATCGACACCGATCCTTCTTCAGTGACATTACCTAGATCAACATTCTGCGGATAGGACACACTTCCATACTCAGATCGACATCAATATTTCTCCAGTGACATTATCCAGATCGACATCCCGCGGACATGGTCTACTCCAATCTTCTACATCGACATTAAATTTCTCCTTGGTACTAGTATCGTTCCTCTTGAATACAGCCATTATCTGCCTTATCCTGTCCCAGTTTACCTTATCCCAAATTACTCCACCCAAACTCGACTATCAACCACCTTGGTCTGCCCCCGACATCTCCATCCGAATCAGCCATAAAATGCCTTAACATACCCCAGATTACTTCCCCAAAATTGTTCTATCCATCATCGGTCAAATTTTGCCCAATCTCTGTGCAACTTCTTTCTTTCGATAGATTACATTTCAACTTCAACGGGGTATAGGAACGTGGACGTATCGGACATTGTATATTCCGAACCGCCCTGTCGCACAGTCCATATATTTACACTGCATATCTGGGCTGCGTCCAACTTTAAGTAGACCTCGATCCAATGACCCACGATCCACGTCCCAATTTCATTTTGGAGTTAGACACAATTGCCTTGATATTTTCCGGGTCGGGCCGTACGCCAGGTTTACCCATGATGCACCCTAGAAGTGATATTTCTCTAGCAGAAAAGATACACTTCTTGAGGTTGGCCTACAACTTATGGTCACGCACCAGTGTAAGAACCTTCCGGAAGTGAATTCGGTGTACTTCCACATCGCCTGTTCGATCATAGACCGGCTATGGACAAACACATCATTGGAGTAAATGAGTGCAAAATCTCGTACAAATTTTAACAGATTGGTCACACATCTGTTCAATGTAGCAGGGGCATCGCTTCATTCTTGTGGCATCACCAGCCACTCCCAGAGAATACCTATTGGAAAGCTTACTGCTATATTTGAGATGTCCCATTCACACGTAAGGATCTGATGGAAGCCATCCATCAGACCTATTGATGAAAAGATGGTAATCTTTGCTATACCATCTATGATAACATCTTTTCTTGGTATGGGCGTTTGATCCGGTACCGTTGCAGCATTCAACTTGTTGCATGCATGTACTGTCCGCCATCTTCCTATGGCTTTTCGCACCCAGAAGTTCGGAGAGCTATATGAGGAGGTCGACTCCATCATATGGCCGGCTGCTAAGCGGCTCACAAATAATTTGTCGATCGCTAGTACTTTTTCGTGAGACAGTGACCACTGCATCATGATACAGTACTTCGAACCCGGTTTCAGGTTGATTTCGTGACGAGTACCTTTATCCTTAGCTAACTCGCACGGCATGCTTCTGGGAATATATCCCTGAACTCTATCAAAATATCGTAGAGATAATTTTCCTTGAGTGTCCCCACGACTGGGATGTATATCGCTCAGTCCGAGTCTTCTCAACAAGGAAAATCTCGCCCATTGATGATCTGCTGAGAACTCTCTCACCCTCGGAAAAGATCATGCCAACCGGATATCATTGACGTGCTCGTCTTCCGTAAAGAGTACACAGATCTGCTTGACTTTGCCTGTATCACTTGAGCCATGGTAAACCAAGGATGACATCAAACTTGTTTTCAAAGTCCAGTATGATGATTTCATCATCGTATTGGTCCTCCTGCAGTATACAGGTAATCCCCACTACGATTTTCATCACTGTTACGGATGCGCCTGCAGCGAGGCGTACCATCATCCTTGTTGGAGGGTTCTCGCGCTCAATGCATTTCAGATTGCTTTCATCTAGCTACTGGCATCGTATAAAGTTGTTTAGCGCCCTAAAATCGACAAGGACTCGTAGTGACATATCCTGTACCACTTCGAGCTTTAAGGTAATGAGAGAAACCTCGTTAGCAGATGCAGTAACACACAGTGATTGTGTGCTGGGAGCAACTCTCGTCAAGAGGCCGGCAAATTCACTTGACGTTGCTGGGTCAGTAGGGTGCTCCGCATCTACTGACCCCGACCATTTTGACTATCCGTTACGATGTTGCATTTTTCGCAACAGCGTCGGACCCACGATTTGGACCCTTCTGGCAGCTTGACAGTTACTATTTCCTACGGTACGGGGTACTGCTCTCGGGGCGCTGCATTTGTATCCATAACTCCCTGTCTTTTAACATCTATTGAATCTCTGCAATGTCTTATAATCGGTACCGCGAGACCTTTCACTATCAGCGTAACAGAGGTCCATTGGTTCTGAGCCTCCACTTTCCTGTTGTTTCGGGGGGAGGTAGGAATTTGAACTAACGTGAGCTTTTTTCACACTGAAGTCCTTCTGTTCCGCAACTCAGATTGCCTCTTCCAGGGTATAAATTCCAGCTGGAAAGGTTATGTCTTGCCTGGACCGTTCGTAAGATCTTGAATGAAAATGTGATCAACGTTTGTTCACTCAGCAGATTTGCTGCATTGTGACTCCTAAGGTGACATATGAACTGAATATATGAATGTACATCACGTTTTCCTTGTTTGATATTCAGGAGTTCAGAGCTATTCCTGAACTCAGCTCGCAACGGTTTGAACTTTCATCGGAGCCAGGATTTGGAGACCTCTAATGACCTAAAGACCTATGAGTCGTGCATATTGAGGCCCAAGGCCAGGTCTTAGCGCATCTTGTCAAGTTCAATGGAGCAAATGCGACCTGCATTTGATAATTAACGATGTGACTAGACCTTATGGCATCGTATAGGTTCACGAGCCATATCAACAGAGAGTCTTCTTCAGATCCTTTATACTCAGAGATGTCAGTATTCAGTGTTTAGGTCGACGCGTGTATGTCGACCCGGTCGTAGCATCCTGCTGCTGTCTCAACAGTTCGAACTGCCTTACCAGATATGTCTGTTAAGAAACTTGAAGGTAAATCAAGGTTACCTTTTCCTGTTCAGTGTCAAGTCGATTCTGGATGAACTTGGTAATGGTGGTGCGCTGTCCGTCTGGCCCCAGAGCGGACAGCATTGCGCCGACGTCTTCTTAACTTATCGTCGTACTCTATCGTTCGACGGCATCCCATTTGATTTGTCTTAAATTGGAGTAGCTCTAACGTTTGGGGTGGAAGTCTCACCGTTGTTAATGGTCGTTGGACGGACTACAAAGTGCTACCAGGTGTAAAGGGGCACCGATTGTCTGTAATGTCATAGTACAAGCTACCTACTCTGAAAACAGGGTAAGAAGGAGCCTCGTAATATCACGTATACCTACGTGCAAAGGAAGGTTTAAATACAAGGTAATGGTACAAAATAGAACTGTATTTTTAGTGTACTTAATATCCTGTCAATAAATCATATCTAGTCTTCTTTCAAGTATGCCTAAATACAAACATGTATTGTAACTACCCGCTGACCGCTCATTGTGTTCTTCTGTCGTGGCTCGGCTTTATTGTTTAATATTATTGTGCGATATCAACCAATATGCAGTGTGTGGCTTGTGCATCACAATAGTTTCTGTTAAGATAATATAGCAAGAATACGATGTATCTCGAATATAATATTCACACTTGATATTTCCCATATGTAAAAACCATGAAACAGGCTCACCTTGTTACACAAAGCGTAAGAGGTAATGGTCACGTTTTTTTCTCGGTACCATACCAACCTCTCTTTAAAGAGTAAACATTCTTTTATCATCTGTCTAATATGCGTCGTAGGCCACACGCTGTTGTTTATGGCGTTACCGTGCAGGATCATCCCCTTTTTATTTATTTTTCATATTCGACGCTTTCCTTTTTTAACAGATCCAACGAGCTACTTTCATACACGCATTCCATCAGCACTCGTATCGATAAACACACACCCCAACCCATTCCCTTGCCGCCAAACCCCTAAAATAGCTACGTTAATATACAAAACTTGACTTTCTTATATGGCTGATATCACTTATAT
Source organism: Hyaloperonospora arabidopsidis Emoy2 (assembly GCA_000173235.2). NCBI lineage: Eukaryota > Oomycota > Peronosporomycetes > Peronosporales > Peronosporaceae > Hyaloperonospora > Hyaloperonospora arabidopsidis. The sequence goes on from JH598113.1 coordinate 63,737, forward strand.
CGAAGGGCGAGGTCTAGCTTGCTCCCGTATCTTTTACTTAATGAAAGTGCGGATAGATTGTGTGTAAAATATGATGTTTGTTGATGCGTTGTAACGCGACAAATGTGAAAAAGGTAGAAGAAGGATGATCCTGCTCGATAAAACGCCGTCACATCAAATTGTGGCGACGACATATTATCGATTAATAAAAATAGTTTTTTTCGGGGCGAGCTTTTTACACCACTCAAAGAACACGTTTACCATTAATTCGTACTTAGGTTGTGTGTTACTTTGTGATGGAAACCTCTTGCATTAGTGCTTGTCGGATGTGCGAGACTTCGCTGCTGAACCGTCAAGCATAGTCTATTGTTTGCCCTTGATCACTTTTACTCCAAATATGCGTGGGCATTGGAGCGTATGGAGTTACACAAGCAGTCGCAACTAGTGTCCTAAATCAAAGTGTGACACCTATGATGCATATTAATATATGAGGACGGGTTACACCACACTTAGTACGACGTGTACCGTAGATGTACCTATATTTACAGCTAGATTTATAGACAGACGCACAAACAGAAAGACAGAATATGAAGATTATAAAAGATCGGTATTCACTTTGCGCGCACAGTCACTAATAGCTTCACCCATCGGGCTAGCTCTCATTGCTCGCTCGCATTACTTTCATGCGACGCGTTAAAGTTAGCAGTTCATGCCTTAGGACAATTCATTACAATTGATTTGCAACGAACAGCTCACAACAGTTTTTGTGAGCACATAAGCAAAATCTGGATCGTGGTTGGCATGCGCATGCTGCATCTCGTCGTACCAGCAGTTGTGGTATGTTTCAGACAATGACACTATTGACGTCTCAGAGAACTCGCAACTAAAACAAAATGTGCCTAAGCTAAGGACTACGTATTCAGAGCACTTACACCACCATTGCATCGTCAATCTGGGTTACCGTGAACAAGTTTCCGCCAGCTTTCTTGTAGTCTTTACGCAGTACGCTTTGTTTGCTACAGAAGTTTTACAATACCAATAGCGTGCTATCGCTTACAAAGAAAACTACATTTAAATTGTAGTAAAAAGAGCAAGTGGACATACCGACTGTTTATGTTCTTGAGGGGCCCGCAACCATAAAAGTTCAAATTGTCTTGGGAGAGCGTCCGCGACCGCTACTCACGTTCTTCCTTTGCCATGAAAACAGCAAGCTAGTTATTCTTCGTTCGTATGAGCCAAGCACAAGTTTGTGATAAGCCAATTTGCTTTAGGATGTGTATGCAAAACTTATAGGTCTTCGGATCCCCACGGGCGACATGATTGTGGAGTGCATGCTGCGGTTGTAAAACGAACTCGTGCAGGTGACGAGACGATAGTGAAGAAACGGGTAATACTGCTGATATCACTAGAGCCAGACGTCAAAGTCAACGCACGCGCAGCTTTTACGATGAATTTTGCAACGAGAGACCCGAAACTCCAACAACGATGGTCACCTAGATCTCGAGAAAATTTATTGTTTCAATCGCGCGAATTGTGCACTCAACGCAATACTTTCTACAATTACTGTAGTTCGCACTAGAAAGGTGTGGTCACTCCGGTAGACAACTCCGAAAAACGACGGAAGCAGAATTTCCGTGGTAAGCTGTTTCAAGACGGAGCATTCATGACACTCCAGTCACCTGAACGGAAGAGGGTGGCGGAACTTGGTAGAGAAGACATTTTATACCCGATATCGACATCTGCAAGGAGAAGGAAATCCTGCAAATACGTGACAAGTATCATTGTCTGCACAGCACCCGCCAGATCGGGTAGACAAACACTGAGCGTAATTAAGCAGCGTTCTCTTATATAGCAAGGACGATTACCTCGCTCGAGTGCAGGGGTATAGCTCTGCGGAATACAAGCACTCTCCCAAAACATCAGTCGTGCTTGGACGTTGAATGTCCACATGGCTGCAACGTACCAGTTCTTCGGGTCTCCCAAATACATCCTGTACCTCGCTCAGCGGCGTCAAACATGCCGAAACTAGTTACGCGCTAGAATCAAGAGAAGGATAGAGTTACTCAAACCGGCAGCGCGAACTTATGTCGCGGAGAGTGAAAAGAAGCTTACGAAGCTCGACCGTGGGTTCACGCCACGGCCAACGGAATCTGAAGCTTTGCCACAGCCACCTGACCAAATTGCAGTGAGCCCGAAGTAGTGGTCGGGAACACTCGGTTTGCGTATGTCGATTGCTGCTAATTGTCGAGGCTGCAAGGTGAGAGAGAGTTCGTATCTTTACTGTTCTTGCACGCCCAAGACGACCTTGGATCTCGTCTATTGATGCGAGATTCACAACATTCTTCTTTGAGGTGAGCTCGTAGTGATGGTAACAGATCGGAGTCAGCAGCGTCACCTGACGCAGCGGATCGTGAAGAAGGGGGTAGCAGCTCGTGCAGGAATTGGTATGATATTCGTGAGTGACTCTACGACCTTGGGGTCCAAGAGGTATCGTGGGCCCTATCTACGTGGTTCGCAGGCAGAATGGTCGCTCCAGTCATTATAAGTTCAAGCAAGCGTATGAGAGGCATCGTACTCGCTGGTTGCTGAAGTAGCAAGCAGCATCTTGCAGCAAGAGCTTGCCATGTTGTAATGTGTACCAAGCCTATGGGCTACTGACGAAGCTGTAAGACAACCTACTTCAAAGGACGAAGGACACTAGATGTTGGCTTTCTACGCGACGATGACGCCAACCATACTTACGCAACCACAAACACGCGGCACTCGATTCTGTGCAAGGGGCGATACATTGTCGCAAGAACAACAAAAGTGATCCCGCCATTTCTTCGGTGTATCGAGCGGCCATGAGACTCATGTCTTGACCGTTCTTCAGAGCAATAGATATCCGGTACCTCCCTTAACCACGTCAGTCTTTTTGCAATT
>JH598114.1:0-18947 GCA_000173235.2 Hyaloperonospora arabidopsidis Emoy2
CCTCCAAAGTACACTTGATGCTTGTTAACCTCCGGTCCGCAACTGTGGCGATGTGTTCATACACATCAACGATCGTTGCACTCGCTCCACTGTTCAAAAATCGCTTGATGTGCCCCCAATGGGCACCTTCAATTCTCGATGTGACCGTATAATTTTAATGCCGGTACTGATCGATCGAATAACTTGCCAAGTAATGAGCACGTGGTACCTTGTTTCCCTCAATGTAATTAAGCGTCGTGCGGATAGATCTTTCACGAAAAGAAGCAGCATCAATGGCAGCCTTAGACTTTGTATAGTCGGCAATAACGGTACCACCATTAAGAGTCGTGTTTTGTAACATGGCGCTGGATGCCTTCGTCATCAACACAAGTGTCTCCGCTGCAACGGCTGTCGATGCATCGGCAGTGAAATATGATGTCTCAGTGGCAATTGGATCTACAAAGTCGTTCTTGAATCGATGCCATGCGCAGTGGAAGTCATCCTTTGGTTTAATCGTTCAACTGGTCACTATCCCCCCCCACCCTTCATCAACGCTTTCCAATCATCGACCGGGACACCTTGTTTACAATGGGCTGCAACATTCTTCCCGATGTTCCAGCTGCAAATAATGATTGCAGTGTTAGGCCACTCATATCCCAATGCCCGGATCAAAGCATTTTCATGGTCGATGACGACCACCGCGGGTGGGCTTTCCCCTGCCAGAGTTCGATTGATTTGAGTCAACTCCCAGCGGTAATCACATATCTCCTCGTTCCGTAGGAAAGCTATGATTATGAAAACGTGTCATCGGTTCCCCTGACGCTGGCAACGTGCAGGAGAGGCATGTTGTATCGATTTGTCTTGTAAGTGCAGTCCACGAACAGCAAAATTCCGTACATGTGCGTAAAAGCAGCGCAAGCCGCTGGCTGGAAGAACAGGTGAGTGAGGAGGTTCGTTTTATCATCAACCTTTGCTTCCAAGATGATGTCATTATCCCGGAGATGTGCACAAAGGCCCTCGATTGGAGTTCTTCCGTTTTGAAGCTCCTGTTTGTACATTCGAATGATGTTCTTTTCTTCACACCAATCCACAAACCATCATCACTAAGCTTGTTTGCAATATTGCAGGATGTGGCTTCACAGCGTCGGAGGGTTAGAACCGCTTCATGAATTTTCGGTGTTCAAGTGATACGCCGTGCCGCTGACAGTGCTTTAACTGCTCCACCTTGGTACATGGTAGGTGACCAGTGTTACTTCCGTTCAAGACCTGCATTTTCCATAGAGAAGAATCATCCCCCTTGCTGCGTATGAGACCGATCTCTAACGGGTAGCCAACCTTCTGAGTCGAAGCCTGTCTCAGAACACACTTAATTCCTTTACGCGGCAAACCACCTTGAGCACACCTGAGAAAAGCCTTCCTAATTATGCGCGTCGTACCCCACTCCCATGTTCGTTTAACAATGAGAGCAAACCCTTCATCGTTGGCAAATGATATCGCATCACCTTTATCCTCTTTCAGGGTCTTGTACAAGTACACTTGAAGAGGAGATGAGCACTTCCACGGCTCAAAGGTTGTTGGGGAATGTATTTGCAGAGTCAGATGCTGCGGCTGCTGCTTGTCTTCATTACTCACGCTTGTCACTAAGACTGAGAATGTGATGGTAGAGGAGGGATAGTGTCAGATAAAGATGATAAAATACGGTCGAGATGGTTTATTGGATCATTTAAACTGCGGATACATCAGAATTAGGTGCTGATTAATAGAACCAGGGTAAGAATTATCATATTTTAATAAGCTAGATAAATTGCCGGTACAATGACCCGCTCAGAACCGGTACGTTTAACCTTTCTCTTTGTTATACGACACAGTGCAGACGAAAGCGATTGATGGTTACAATTGTAAGAGCGGAAAAGGGGGATTCTGGAGGGATAATCTAAACATCCTCCTTCAAAATACGACTCGTGCTTTCAAGTATCAGCACTTTTGAGGCGTGCACAGCGATCACACTCATCACCCAAACACATGAATTATTGTGTCTGCGTGAGGTAATTGCTATGCATCATTGATACACCATAAATGATAGTGTTTAGCGTTGCGATCGTGCAAGCGCACGATTACAAGCTTGATCCCGTGCGAATTGTTGCACGAATGATCAGTTGATACATTGATCGTCCTAAGTTTTCCAGTCTCCTTGTTCTTCTTTTATAGCACAGCAGCACAGTCTCCCATAGTTGCGACATGTAGCACGGTGTGAATGATCACGCGATGACGACGAACGACCAAGCGTTGCAGTAGCCCTTTCGACATTCGGATGCTGGGAGCAATATCGAAGAGCGACTGTTTTAATTCTTCGTCAGAGATAAAAAAGCGCTATCGACGATTGCATGGACCTCATCACTGAAGCTGTCAGAGGTAATGTCAGCAAGTATATACGGACAACGTGATGGGCAGAGGTGAATGCTCGAAGTATGCTGACCTTATATAATAAAGAGTAAATCGCAAATCCAGCACCAACCAGATGCGAACATTGCAAAACCCGCACCAGTTGCATAACCAGTACCACTTCGTGATGGAATTAATGTGTACCACGCGATCCTACCATATCTTTATATTTCCATTCCTCAATCCGCAGTAGCCACTATAGAAGGTCTCCCCGTTCAACTCTAAAGGCCACCCATCTTCGTCAGAGATCGTCCCTTGCTGGACCCCGGACAGTGCGGGGAGATCCTTGTGCAGGCCTCTCGGGCGGTCGTTGTATATGGGAAAGGAAAAAGTCGAGAGGAGACGAAGCACAGAAACTGACGGTAGGCCACCAATCTTTTGTCTAAGTTGGAATTTAACACTGACAACCGTAACATGTGACTGTGTGGCATTCGTGAATGATTAGATTCAAGTCATACGCTATCGATCAACCGTGTCGAAGCCAAAGGTACCGCAGTTCTGAGACCTTACTGATGTGCTAAGCTATCTTTACTATTCTCACTTTATATGATCGGCGTGTGTGTGAATCAAGAATGTTGTGTATCGTGTATTTGCTTAGGTCGACTGCTTTACCTTCGTATCATAGGTGAAGAAGTCACGGACGGCTACGTGCCTCGCCACAATAGGACGCTTCGATGGTCGTGCAGCGCGTTCGACGGGCCGGGGTAGAGGTAATTGAGACCATACACCACGACACGCGTCGTTGCTGTGGCGATCGGGCACGCAAGAGCAGTAAGCGTCTCGCATGGTCCGTAAATACCAATTCATGGAGACAAGTGCAGTACTATCGTCATAAGTATTGCATGACCATTTCAATGCGCCGCCGACGTATTTAGCATTGTACAATTGCAGGACATAACCGAGTACCGAGTTTGTCATGTAGGCTTAGGCTACACAGCCATCGAGCAGCGTTTATATGTTTAATAAACACATACTCCTCTCTCTCCTCTGTTTTAATCATTACTTTTATTGATTCCATGTGGCGATGATCTATGACCTGCAGCTTTAGTTTTGTAACATGGAAATAAATCCTCGCTTGCGGGTATCCTTCGGAAGGATGCCGGGCACGGCGGTCGCAGTCGTGACATGGCAACGCCATCAATGGAGCATACACACGACCCAGGCAAAATTCCCTCGCAGCAAAATTTTCGGTTTAGTCGACAGCTGGGGTCGCACCAGTCCAGTGGCACATGAACCTCGCCTGAGTCGATCGCTTCCAATTCTACTCTTGGCACCTGGAGCCTTATATTATTCAGTCACCCATAGAATAGCGTGGTAAACATGAAATTCGTCACGAAGTGGTACTGTTTATGCAACTGGTGCGGGTTTTGCAATGTTTGCATCTGGATGGTGCTGGATTTGCGATTTACTCTATAATAAAAGCTATCTCTAGGCACCTAGTTTGCATCCACTGACTCTACGGATTTTGAGCCGCCGTGCCCGTCGAAAGCCGCTTCATTCGAATACCAGTTACTGTCGTCTTTATTCACGATACCGTCTTCGCTCGACTGTTGGTCTCGACCGAAGATGCTTTACAAAGCAGTAGTTCATGTCCTGATATTCAGATGTGTATGGCTCATTTCCACATGAGCTGAAATGTCTGTATCAATACCCGCACTAAGCTGACGCTGCCTGCTCGTTATCCGCTGTCAATACCACAGCTCTGATTCACCTATGAAGGCAACGGCCGAAAGAAGTGACGGTCGTAGCTTCACACTACGCTCACGTCCCACCAGCAGCAATAAGATTTTTTAAGGTTAAGCTGATCAATACATTCGTATTCTTCGCGACGACAAAACTCACGCCCACGATATTACATCTCAACGTTGACAGTGGTTCTCGTCGTCAACTGATGTCCACGCAACGCTAAAGTATACCATTAATGGTGTATACATGATGCATAACGATTACCTCACGCAGACACAATGATTTTGTGTTTGGGTAATGAGCGCGATCGCTTTGCACGACTCAAAAGCACTGTTGATGTACGATTGTGTACTGGAGGATACAAGAGAGAAGTAGCATTTCAAAGAGGATGTTTAGATCGTCCCGATCCTATATCAACCATGCCACTTACTCACCCACATGGTGATTCGATGTCGATCTAGATCTTCAAACCATGAGTCAATTTTTAACGATACCTCTTTCATTCAATTTCCATGCGACTGCTCGAGTGAGCGAAGGCAATCGCATTTTCATCTATGGATACGACTCGATAGGGCTTGCAACCCAAGTGATTCCGTGTGCGCGGGTTATTTTGTAGCTGCGTACGAAAACTATCGCCAGCATGTCAATGAAATGCTCGAGCGCGAGGTGATCCAAGACGGAAGCAGCCCCCAGAGTTGAAGACAGCGTGACAGCAACGACCAGCTTCATTGATGAATGGGCTCTCGTGGGGACGGGCAGGCTGCCCAACAAGACCCGCACGATTCCGCAACCCAGACTTCGTGGAAAAATGATGAGCAAACCGAAGCAGTCCGTACTTGCTGAGTTCCTAAGTGTTACTGCAAAAGATAAGGTGATGTTGAGGGGCCCGTATGAAGCCAAGAGTACACCTGGTGCCTTCAGCAAGACGGTCGCTAAACTTACAGAGCGCAAGCTTGGTGTGATAGAACTGCCGAAAAAAACGTGACACGACCGTGATTAGTTATGCAGTACACGGCATCCCTTCTCGGTTGCGCCGTCAATGAACGTGAATCCTTTATCAATAGCACTAACGCGAAGAAGCCCTTACTTTACCGGTCACGAACACGGGAGAAGTTGTACTTCAATATCACTTCCAGCCTCGCCAACGACGACACCAGTGCCAAAAATCTAATAGTTAGACGACATCGACACACTCACGCACCCCTACCCGAGTAACATTCAATCCGAAGCCGCAGAAGGAGACCAGAGATTGCCGGATCACATTGTAGACCATTGGTCAGATCGACTCCGTACCTCGAGACACGGAAGTAACGTCCGTAACCTCCCACCAGAGATCCCCACTTGTTCAAAACGAAAGGTAGGACGGATACGGAGAAGAACTTCCATGCTTACCGTCGCCGTGGCAGTGCCAATTTTTGCACCAAGTTCTCGTACCGAGACCGACACATTTACCGAGACCGATATACTTACTGAGACCGATATATTTACGCTTCTCTGATTCAGGAGGTCCATGCGCTCGGCCACCACTGTCATAACATATATTCGAGAGGTGACACGAAGACCTTCTGTTGGAGACACAAGGGACAGATAAGAAGTAGGATGTCAAGAATAAGGTAATTCTACTGGCACGGTCGACGATGTTTACCACGAAACATGTGTCGTCTTGTCCAGATTTGCATACTAACCTTTGTATGGTCGATGCTGAAGTGGAATTCGCCACGCGTTTCACTCGATACAACGCGGACATCCTTCCTAGCACAAACACAACATGTCTGTATCACAAGCTCCTAGTCTTATCGCTTGCAACCACACACTAGAAAAACGACTCGGGCGCACCGACCACGTCTGAAGCTACCTCGCTTGCTTCGATGATAGGATCGTCATGACCTCGTCAGCCTGGCTGCGTTTTCATGAAATGCGCTTTTGGTACGATCCTAGCAGCTGGATTCTTGAACATAGGAGGAGTGACTGTTCAAAGCAACGGTCATACATCTTGTCTGCTATATCTGTATGAAGTCCCGACCATCTGACGTGTGACTGTTACAGAGAAACACGAACTCATCTATCCTTTTGGAGAAAGCTGGTCATCATGTGTACGTCCGCCGGTTACCACCTGTGCAATGTGCTCGTGTCTGCTGATCTCTGGCAGTTTGACTGCAGTCTTGGCGGAGATGCACGTGTCTGGAAAAGGAGACGGACTGTTTCGAGCTCATTTCCAAATCTTCTCGTTTGAGATACATCTGAACAGCTCTTGTCTCTAAGAACAACAACTGCAACAATGTTCACAAGCAGCAAGTTTGCCGCTGTGTGCCTCGCTGTCACAGCGCTCTTCAACGACGTAAACGCTGAGGCGGAGGTCGCTCAGACGTTCGGACTGCTTGGTTCTGGATACAGAGCTTCTAGTAATGCAGGACCATACGGAGCTCCTAGTGGCGGGGTCCATGGTGGAGCTGGCGCCAGTGCAAGGCCGGCAGGACGGAGTGCTGGTCATGGTGGTATTGGAATTGGGATACATGGACGGGGTGCAGGCGTTGGTAACGCATACGGCAGCACAAGTTTCGGTGGAGTTATCGGTATCGGCGGACCCGCTAGTGGCTTCGTGAATAACAATGCTTACGGTGGGGTCGGTGGAGTAGTCAGACCTGGTGTTGGTGCCACAAACGGTGCTGGAAGGCCTGTGAGTGGCACCCCGAGCGGAACCGCTGGTGCCGGTGCCGTTGTTAACACTGGTCCATACGGTAGTATAGGCGAAATCACCCGTCCAGGTGTCGGAAAGCCAGCGAATGGAGGCACGAGCGGAAATGCTGCTAGTGTCACGGACGACAAGAGGGACAACAACGCTGGTGGCGGAGTCAGTGGAGCCACCGATACAGGTGCAGCTGGCACGAAGGGTGCTGAAAAGCCCGTGATGGACGCCAAGGACATGCCCACTGTGGTCGTTGGTGACAAGAAGGTGGTTCCTGTTGTTGCAGCCGGTGGAGCCGCCGTTCCAGAGACCGGAAAGCCAGCGAATGGAGGCACGAGCGGAAATGCCGCTGGTGTCACGGACGACAAGAAGGACCAGAACACGTACAGCGGAGTCAGTGGAGCCACCGATACAGGTGCAGCTGGCACGAAGGGTGCTGAAAAGCCCGTGATTGACGGCAAGGACATGCCCACTGTGGTCGTTGGTGACAAGAAGGTGGTTCCTGTTATTGCAGCCGGTGGAGCCGCCGTTCCAGAGACCGGAAAGCCAGCGAATGGAGGCACGAGCGGAAATGCTGCTGGTGTCACGGACGACAAGAAGGACAACAACGCTGGTGGCGGCGGAGTCAGTGGAGCCACCGATACAGGTGCAGCTGGCACGAAGGGTGCTGAAAAGCCCGTGACGGACGCCAAGGACATGCCCACTGTGGTCGTTGGTGACAAGAAGGTGGTTCCTGTTGTTGCAGCCGGTGGAGCCGCCGTTCCAGAGACCGGAAAGCCAGCGAATGGAGGCACGAGCGGAAATGCCGCTGGTGTCACGGACGACAAGAAGGACCAGAACACGTACAGCGGAGTCAGTGGAGCCACCGATACAGGTGCAGCTGGCACGAAGGGTGCTGAAAAGCCCGTGACGGACGCCAAGGACATGCCCACTGTGGTCGTTGGTGACAAGAAGGTGGTTCCTGTTGTTGCAGCCGGTGGAGCCGCCGTTCCAGAGACCGGAAAGCCAGCGAATGGAGGCACGAGCGGAAATGCCGCTGGTGTCACGGACGACAAGAAGGACCAGAACACGTACAGCGGAGTCAGTGGAGCCACCGATACAGGTGCAGCTGGCACGAAGGGTGCTGAAAAGCCCGTGACGGACGCCAAGGACATGCCCACTGTGGTCGTTGGTGACAAGAAGGTGGTTCCTGTTATTGCAGCCGGTGGAGCCGCCGTTCCAGAGACCGGAAAGCCAGCGAATGGAGGCACGAGCGGAAATGCCGCTGGTGTCACGGACGACAAGAAGGACCAGAACACGTACAGCGGAGTCAGTGGAGCCACCAATACAGGTGCAGCTGGCACGAAGGGTGCTGAAAAGCCCGTGATTGACGGCAAAGATCGCACTATTGTGGTCGGCGCTGATGGCAAACCCTGCACTAATGGAGTCGGAGGAGCAACTGGTACTGCAGTCAAATCAACGCCGATGCAGAATGGGAACATGAACACACCCAAGCCGCTCAAGAGTGAAGCTAAAATGAGTTCAAAATTCACGACCACCAGCCCGTACAATGGACGCGCCGGAGCTGTGACGCAGCGGGTGTACCGCAAGCTTCGTTCGTCGTAAACGGGGTGTCGTTGATATTTCGATTGCTTGTGTAGCCACGATATTCACTCAGCTCCATCTCTCCTGATGGTTCCTTTTACTACATTCTTTCTGTAAGAAATAAATCACCGCACTTATCACGCCGTTGTAGCCGTGTGCATACGAACGCTTTCCTGATTCAGTTATACTTGGAGAATAAACATCCAGCCGAAGACCGACATCGACTGCAGAAAACGTTTTGCTCTCTCCGTCACATCCTAGATCTAAACGCCCTTTAGTGATGATCACTGCCGGGTCTCATCAATCGTGGTCCATCGCTTCGTGACGCAATGTCAATAAAGTGGCCTTGTTGATCAAAAATCTGTATTCATACCGTCAACGTCCCAGTAATTGTTTGCTACAAACATGCGCTGACTAGCGACGATTACAACAATTCGGGCTGACTCTCGGCACCACTTCAGGTTTTTGTGCGGATGTATTGACAATGGTCTTTTCACCTGAAAGAAACAAGAAACAACAAGCACAAACTATGCTCGTGGTCTCAGAGCCGCGTGCAAGACCTACAGGCTTGCACCTCTTAGCGCCCGAGTGACGTGGAACAGACCTTTTAGTAAGGGAGCGGAGTAGAGCTTCCACGTTATCAGCTCTCGAATGATGCATACAAAATCCGCTTACCAGATTGGGACAATGTCGTCGACCAAATCGGTCGGGCTCGTCGTATCCAGTTGTCAGACGATGCCAGCCTGGCCATTCTAGGTTCTGTGGTGACGACCATGTTCGGTCGTTCAAATCACGAACACCGGTTGTTTGAACACAAGCCATTCGCAGTGAAAGAAATGCGCCTTTTCGGTGCAACGACGAGGTACCGAAGCGCAGCTGAACATTTCGGATTGCACATTCCATAGTTTCTATCGCTTGGAAGACGCATCTTGACACGCCCTTCGTAATAATTAAGTGACAGTCGTATTCAGAGTGCAATGGACGATAAAATGGACGCGACAAAGTCTTCAAGCGCGGATGTCAGTCATCCGCGAAGCGGGAATGACACCGCGCCGAACTACGATTGCTACGTCGACTTTGGTACAACACAAACACTGTATATTCTCAACAACTAGTGTTTTTCTACTCTCTGTCGTAGTGTACGAGCTGTTCTACTCAACGGTGCGTCGCATTCAGCTATTATTGTCAGCGTGGTTGGCGCGGGTATCATCTCAGCGAGCATGACCTTAAATGTTGGGGCATTATGCATATGTGTAAAACGTAAAATGTTGAGGCATTATACCTTCGTGTAGAATACGAAATGTCACCAAATAACTTGATATGTGAACAGGCACAATGCCGTTGAACGCGCGGCTTACGCGTTACAGGATTTGCAACTTTTGAACCGGTCGTACCATGAAGTGACCGACTTCGTCAACCTGATCGGACTTACAACTTACTTATGGTTACGGACGAAGCTTTTGAAGTGGTCTGCTACTGCATCAAAGTCTCCGCCAACAATCGTTCAGGTGTCTAGTGACAAGTGGTGATAGAACATGATTGCACCAGAGACAGCACGCGAGCTTTACGCTTGTCTCCAACGTGAACTTCACCAAGGTTGAGTAAAGCGTTATGTAAGGCTACAACAACAGTGAAAAGGTGTATATTTGTGCCGTTGTGGGATCGGTCTCCCTATATATCGATAAAAGTCGAGCAAGCCACAGTTGACGTTTTTATTTTGATCCATTCACAGCGGAAAACAAGATCGACGGTACGGATACGGGCGACGAGTCCATAGTTGCAGAGGCGGCTTGGCAGCTCGAGATCGTGGTCATTGACTTGCTCTCGAACAGAGCCACTGGATCCATCTTCCACCGTGGCCATATGTCCAACACGAAAGAAGCACTGCATATAGTCGAACAGAACCCACCCATTTCAATCATGACGGGATCGCAGATGCTCAATCTGAAGCTCGCTTAACAGGCTGCTATTTTGTTTGTTACCTGCAGCTCTCGTCTTTGCTCGGAGCCTGGATAGGAGTCCAACGGTACGATCATTTGTTAGATGCTAGGGGGTATTCGAAGTTCTACTTGTACCGAAGGCTGCCACCAATGAATACAATGAGAATGGTTCGGCACCGTTCTTCTCGACATGAAAATGTTGTAGACGGTGCATTTTGAGAGGGAGTGATGTATACGGTACTGTACTGCTTCTATCTTGTAACACCACCGCTTTTATAATGGAATACCACGCGTGACAGAATTGGATGGCGAAGTCAATCCGACTCGGCCTGTCGCAACCGAATGTAGTAGGTGAATTAGTGGTATTTCTAGTGCAATGTCGACCCCAAAATGCCCGTCCTTGAGTTATTGTGATAAATAAATAATTCAAAAATCGATCAAAACATATTATTGAATTTAGGAAATAAAATAAAACTATTTCATGAAGTGTCGAGCGTGTGCACTCCGAGCATGATGATTATCACGAGCGACTTAGTTTTCACAAGCCGTGTTACTTTTTGTCAATCGCCCACCTTGACGACACGTCATGGGACGGTCGCAGATCGCGACGTTTGCTAGGGTTTTGAGCTCACCAGCAAGCCGTTGCTTCTAGCGCTGGTCGCTATGTTTGTAATCGAGCGGACCATTCGCTTCGCCCAACTTGCCGCGAGGACAACTACACCTTCATGCCCCGTCTCATACGCCATCTTGATACTCGCTTTGAATCGAATTGGTAGGTTTTTTCGATAACAGCAAAGCTGAAGTAAATGTCGTTGAAATGCGCTGCACACCTAATATTTTGCACTGCCTCTGCTCGTGCTATGGATCAAAATCGTGGCCCACACATCGCATTGTTTATCTTTTTTTACGGTATCGTTGCTGCCGAATGATTGTCGCCTATTTTAGAATTCTGCCTGCTGCGTGTAGATTGTCTCGCTGGTCAAGCAGAAATCCACGTGATCAGTTAAGAATATATAGATGACATGGCGTTGCTGAGAAGATCATGCCCAAGACACTATCTATGGATGACTTGAAGTAGACGATCGTCGAAGGACAACAATGCGGAGCTGGGTGGAGTCTTACCGCAGTGCTAGTTTACACAATCGCAAGAAGGGAAGTAAAAAGAGCCTGTATTGAAGCTGGAAGAAAAGACAAGGGTTTTGATGTAACGGCGAGGAGTGCGTAATGTAACGGGGCACTGGTCGCTTGTACTGTCACAGTACAAGCTACTTTCACTGAGAACAGAGTAAGTTGGTGCCTCGAAACTTCACATACACGCGTCGTGCAGAGGAAGGTTTCAACACGAGAAAAGGGGTAAAAGTAGAAAAACTGTAATTAGTATAGTTAATATCCTGATAATAAATCATATTTAGTCTTCTTTTAATTGTGCAGTCCATCCTCGGATATCTCATATCCTCATAACTCATAACTCAAATAGCTCATACAAATTGCGTTCCACCATGCTCGTTCAATGGTTGCTAACTCATAACTCATAACTATCGGAAATTTATGAGTGTTCCGAGGGAAACTTATTCATACGAGAATACTCCTGAGCATCGGTAAACCATATTCCAGTATGAAAAATGCACAATTTAGGGGACTAAGTATCTGAGTGGTGGTAGCCATACGGACGTACACCTGAAGTACCATCCACATTGGCGTGAAGGCAATAGAGATCCGTACCTAAATAATCTAGGGAAGTAAACTGCAATTGAACCAAAAATATTCAAACTTTAAACTTGTTTTAGGAGATAAATCAACTCTGACTTCTATTACTTGAGATCCTCAATCTCTTTCTCCGCAACTGCCTTTTTAATTCATGGTATAAATAGGCCTAAACAAATTTCAGTATTGTACAAGATCAGTATAAATTATGATTTCTTGACCCTCACACATTGGTGTTGTCCATATTGATAACATCTTTAGGTTCACGCCCGAAGTACAGGCAACGCTGCATCCATAGCTTCCTCGTTTGCTAACCACTATCGCCGAAAATCCTGAAGCTATGCAGCTTGTTTCGCTGCTGCGGGCGTTGTGACTATCCACTGGAGAACATAATGGTGTCCTCAGATAGGCTAAGGCGTTCATAAATCAAAAAGCCTTGGCCCATTAATTTCTTTAATTAGGTGAATATTCCTTGTTTGGCATGAAGACATTCAGTTTCAAGGTTTCCTCTATTTTTGAATTATGAGCGAATGTCTGGCTTTTGGCGAAAAGTTCGTTATCCGTATTACATACTAGATCAGTGCGCTTCTTGATTACCAGAGAGATGGCATTATGGGTGATCTGGACTTCAAACTTGCTGGAAGCCTGTTTCGCCAGCAGAATCTGGCTCATTTTTTTCTAAGCCTTGTATTAACAAATCTCGAGCCTTTGTGCATCGGTGACAGTATTCGGGATGTGTTTATATAAAATTTAGAAGGGTAAACCGCTAATTTACTGATTGTTCTTTTTCATAACAAGAAAATCGGAAATTCACGTAGCTCACAACTCGGCTAATTCATAAAATTTGTCTCCACCAAGCCTATGAGTTATCCGAAGAATGACTGTATCTAAATACAAACATGTATTGTAACTATCTACTCACCACTCATTGCGCTATTCTGCCGGGGCTCGTCTTTATTGGTTAATATCATTTATCTATGTCAACCAATGAGCAGTGTATTACTTCTGCACCACAATATTATTTGCTATGCCAATATTGTGCGAATATGATGTCTGTCCTAACACAATATTCATACTTGATATTTACCTTATGTAAAGTATCATGTAACGGAGGCACCCCGTTACCCCCCCCCGTTAATAGTCAGTCGCATTAGTGACTGAATGATGATTGAGTGACTTCAATGAGTGACGCTGGGACATGGAAGCACTTGTTGGTCAATTCCAACCAATCCTCGATCACATCGCATGGTTAACAAGTCCATGCGGTCCGCGGGAAATGCTGCTAGGAACGCAGCGATGATACTACGTTCTGCTGCCGCGGAATAGGTAAAGACCTTGAATGCAGCAAGCGACAAATGCCTGTCGCTTCCTCTTCTCAGCCTGCTGCAGTAGCTGCTGTAGGCTCACTCGGTAGTGCACCGCGTGACCTCGCGGATACGAGCTCGATCTCATACACTCCGGAGAGGCGGGTAGAGACACCTACTCGAAGAAGACAGCTGCAGTGACAGAGCCAGATGTGGCCAAGTCGGAGCCGAGCAAGTCGGGCTCGCGAAGCGAAATGAGCCTCGCTGAGCGTCGTGGCATCTTAGGATTGTCAGGCAAGTCAGACGCCCTGTCTCCATGGCGGAGTCGTTCGCTTAAGAGTGATCAAGGCGGTGGCAAGAGCCAGTGCAACGATGACGACGGTGATGCAGTGATGGGTCACGATCAAGACGATCGTACTGGTCGTGGTGTCGGTACTTCTATTGACCCCACGCAAGAAGCTAGCGATTGCGGCATTTTGCGTGTGGCTCCCGAGAAAAAGGCGTGGCTGCCTCCTCAGCGAGTATTGGATCGCTTGTCCAATACATTAAGAGCTGACTATATCTCGTAATAGATTTGAGAAGCGGACTTCTAGCGGTGCGCGTTACAAACTGGATCGCTTATCGAGGAGGCCGGGTTACCATGCCCCTCCTAGGGTGATGCGTGCCAATGTTGTGTGAGCAACTTGACACGAGCTCCGAAAGATTCTTATTCAATGACCGATCCCTGGTGGAGGGCTTGCGTCTCTTTGGAGATGTACAAGGGGATAGCTAATTTGCAATCCCTCTACAAAAGCGCAGGGCGTTCGTTTTCCGACGGGCCTTCTTCGTCATCGGATGTGCTTAGTCATACTACTCTACAAGGCCCAACCCATCCTCCATCCGTTGTGAACGAGATTCCCAGCTATCTTCCGAGGGCTGGAAGCCGCGCCACCGGACGAGGCAGCTAGTCCAACGTCCTTTCACATCGCGGTGGTTCAGCTGGCGTTCCATGAGTAAACTTTGAACCGCCGCGAGTATCAGCCAATGAATGATGTGGAGGAAGGGAACACATCGGTCGACTGATTGTCATACCCAACCTGATGCTGTGAGTCAGCTTGACCGTGTAACGTGTGAGCTGCACGAGGACCTTGAGCACGAAAAGGAAGGTGTCTGGATTTGCTTGGAAATTTGAACCGTCTGAGATTAGATCGGGAGAAGGACAGGTCAGAGTATACTTTTGCCCAGCTTGCGAATAAGCGGGAGCAGCGTTCTCTTCGCAACGAGCAGATGGAATCTCGTCAGGATATCTTGCGGCTTTGCGGGGAGATATCCGAGCTTCAGACGCAGGCTGAGAGCCAGCATCGCGAGCACAAGCATCTGTTGTAGATTCTTAAGCGCAAGGGCTTTCTTCACCGGAAGCAGTCTCGTACGGATAGTACGGCCTAAGGTGACCGACGTTGAACGCAGGATGTGTGCGCATCTTACGTGGCAGTTCAATCGTATATTCGCTGCATGGGCGGCGCAACACTCGAAATGGACCGATGAACTTATTTAGTAACTCTGTATTACCGACGTTAGTCACTATGTGTCGAGGTAGGTTTACCGTAGATAGTAGGACTAAGTCGCCTTTAATAAATAAAATAAATGTTCCTTTTCATACTTGTCAACGTTTCGTTTTTGTCCATCTACCGTCTCTGCGATAGAGTCCTGTACGAAACGGACAACCGTTTCGCGAACCAGTATGAATTCATCTGCTGACTCGTTGTCTTTGGCTATAGTACTCTTGAAGTGTACTGCAGCAAGATCACTTGTTGCCTCTGTGAGTGTGTCTTCGGACGCACCAAGCGTGATGCTGATTCAATCAGTATCGTGGTGAGTAAAAGCGTCCTCGCTCTTACTTTCCTCCTCTTCACCAAAGTCGATGTGATCGACATCGGCGTCGAACGTGGTGATCGCATTAACAGCTCGTAACGAGTGAGAGCCGGATTGGCGTTTGTTCAATGGAGTCCTTCCCCTTAAACTAGAGTCACACGCTAAAAGGTGGGCAGACGCGGATGTCGTAAGCCAGTCAAAGAAGAACGGCGTGTGCATCGTCGACGCGTGGACAGAGTTGTTGATTGCGAGTTCTACCATCGGCAAGAATTCGCTCCAGTTCGTAAAATAATGGACGTACCCTCAAAGTATCTCTTCGAGGACGCGATTGGCGCATTCTGTCTTGCCATCTGTTCCATGGTGGTCAGATATGACATCTTTAAGTGAGTTCCGAGTGTTCTGAGCACGGAACGCCAGAGGTCATCTGTGAAGCGCGGGCACGATCGGACACGAGATCACGAGGCAAACAATGGAGGTGAAATACCGTATCGATGAAGACCCAGGCACAAGCCGATGTGTTAATGGATTCGGGTACAGAAACCAGATGCACCATCTTGCTGACCTTGTCAAAGAACACAAGAATACAAGTATTCTTATGTAGTTTAGCGGGGAATCTATAGGCAATGTACATTGAGACAGAGTCCCAGCACTCCTCCGGGACAGGTAGAGGCTGCAACGGGGCACGAAGAGAAGGACTAGACTTCACCCGTTGATAGAGCACACAGGCTCGAATGTATTTTCGCACGGACTGATATTGGTGGGGCCTGTAGAAGTCGCGGCTCACGGTGAGATATGTATTCTCTCGACCACAATGTCCACAGGTGCGTCGTGGTATTCATACATGATACGCAGTCTCAGATCACCATGATTTGATTCGACTACACGACGCGTGTCGTCGGCAACAGCTTCATATTGGAGTAAGCCGTTGCAAACTGTATATATATCCGTAGAGGATCGATATACTGGCGACAACCGATTTAGGCTTGTCTAGGATGGTTGCAAGAGATGATGCATCAATCGTACGCCTTTCGTATGTCTATAATAAGGTTGACGACGGGACACTCGAAGTCAGTACCGCGACAGTGGTCGGACCAGTTTTGGGTGGCACAGCCGACTCGAAATCGGGCCAGTGCGAGAGTGCGTCAGCGACGACATTAAGTCGTCCAAGATTATACTCTACGGAGAAGTTATTTCCGCGAATGACAGCCACCCCGCCCTTCGTTGCAAGAGGTGTAGGCTATTTAAGTCCGTACGTAAAGACGCATGGTCCGTATAGATGATAAAGGGTCTATAGCCTAGCAGATAGACCCTGAATTTTGCCAACACATACTTCATGGCAAGGCGTTTCTTGTCATGGACGGGGTAGTTGCGTTCGGCTGGTTGTAGCTGGCGTGACTGATACAGACGACACTTTCCGCATCGTCTGAATTGTACTGCTTTAATACAAAGCCGATTGCAAAGTCACTAGCATCACAGACCACGTGTAATGGTCTGTCTTGGGCTGCAATTGACAAAACTGGCGATCGTATCAAGCTTTTCTTGATAACTTCGAAAGGGCGCTGACAATCAGCACTCCATACCCACTTCTCGTTCTTTCTCAATAAACGAGAGAGATGAACCGCCATCTCGGCGTAATTGCGTGAATATTTGTGCAAATACGCTGCTAGGCCAAGGAACTTCCGAAGTCCCTTGACATCTGTATGCACCGGCCAGTTGATGATCGCCTTGATCTTTTCCGGATCGGGCCGGACACCATACTTCCCCATGATGCAACCAAGGAGCGGTGTTTCGCTAGCAGCAAATATACACTTCTTGGGGTTGGCGTACAACCTATGCTCGCGCGTAAGTTTAAGGACTTTCAGGACGTGGATTCGGTGCACTTTCACATCCGTCTGTCCGACCGTAGCCCAGCTATGGACGAACACATCATCGAAGTAGCTGGGCGCGAATTCTCGTACACATCTCAATATACTTGTTGCACATATGTTGAATGCGGCAGGGGCATTACTTAGCCCTTGTTACTCCCTAGCCACTCCCAAAGCATACCGCTTGGGGTGCTCACTGCAGTATAGGGAATATACCTTTTGCGCAAAAGGATTTGGTGGAATCCATCCATCAGATCCATCGATGAAAAGATGTTACTCTTTGCCATACCATGGATGATGAAACCTTCTCTTGTTAGTGGTGTTTGAGCCAGTAAAGTTGCAGCATTCAACTAGTTGTAGACATGAACTATCCACCACCCTCCTGTGGCTTTCCGCACACAGAAGGTTGGCAAACTATTTGGGGAGGTCGACTCCCTCACATGGCCGGCTGCTAAGCGATCTCTAAATAATTTGTCGATCGCTAGAACTTGTTCACGAGGCAATGGCCATTGCTTCATGACATAGTACTTTAAACCTGGTTTCAGGTCGATATCGTGACGAGTGCCTTTGTCCTTAGGTAACCCACACGGCGCTGCTTCTGGGAATATATCCCTGAATTCCATCAAATTATCGTAGAGAGGAATTATTGTGAGTGATTCCCACGATTGGAATGTAGATCGCTCAATTGAGTCTTCTCATCGAGGAAACTCTCTTCCATTTAGGAGCTACTGAGAACTCTTTCATTCTCGGCAAAGACCATTGCCGATCGGATATGACTGAAGTACTCATCTTCCGCGACGAGTGCGCAGATCTGCTTGACTTTGTCACTACGCAGATCACGCAAGAACCTCTTTTGGTTCAGTGGGGGAAAATGAGTGATCTCCGAAGTTAACTTCGGTAGCGCGATCAGACCAAGTGTATGAATACCTATGCTTGATCCGTCATTAACCACGACATTTAAAGTCTCTGTTATCTCATGGGAACTTAATTACACTGTCCGTTGGGGACTTATTTACTTAACTCTAGCTTCTTGGGATATTTCATCTCCGTATTAAAAATAGTTGGCAATCGGTTGGTCATAAGCTGGGTGTTGTCCACAAAGACGGCAACCATGCCCCGGTCCGTTCGACGTATTCGAGTGGTGGGCCTCCGGCGCTTCCTGAATTTTTATGCTGTCGCCGAAAACTGGCTCCGCAATATGAAGGTAAGTCCTATTGCGATCTTGTGCATTCGTACTAACGACCGAACCACACGTGAGGCCATCGCACTCACTCGTAGTACATTCACATGGTGGTAAACGCTCAAAGACTTTCATCAGATGGCCGTCTGGTGAACAAGCGGCGGGAATACCGACGCTTCGTCGTTTTGAGCTGACTTGTGGCTAGTACCTTCGGAGCCACGGTAAACTAAAGACAACATCAAATTTGTTATCCAGTCCGATACGATGAAGTCATTCTCATATTGGACTTCTTTCAGTGTAAAGGAAATCCCCAGTACACGTTTCATCACTGTAACTGATGCGCCTGTCGCGAGGCGTAACGTCATATTCTTTGGAGGGATATCGCGCTCCAAAAATATAAGCTTGGTGACATCTAGCGACTGGCGTCACACAAAAATGTTCGACGCCCCAAAACCGACTAGGGCTCGTAGTGACATTTCCTTTGACACTTCGAGCTTTAAGGTAATGAGAAAAAACCTCAATAACAGATGCAGCAACGCACAATTATTGCGTGTTGGGAGCAATTCTCGTCAAGAGACCTACAAACCCACTTGACGTTGCTGTATTCATAGGGTTCTCCGCACCTACTGACCCTGACCATTTTTTAGTCATCCGTTACGGTGTTGCGAAAGCGCAACATCGTAGACCCACGCCTCGGACCCTGTGCCACGTAAAGTACTGTTTCTG
>JH598114.1:23490-66108 GCA_000173235.2 Hyaloperonospora arabidopsidis Emoy2
TTGGTCAAGAGCAGCTGCGTTAAACACGCGCAGCTGCCTTTTTCAGCAGCTTTCGCCGCGGATCGCATGGAATTTTTCATTATGCCGATAAAATATCCAGAAAATGAATGGATTAGACCAAAACAAGCGTTCCCTGTCGCTGAACGATGACCACATCAACATGATAGTTATGAGTGACTATCGTGTAGGGGGGGCTATGTAACGGGGTGAGCCTGTTACATGTAATTAACCCTTGATACTTGTTAATTAGAATATTATCATAAAGGTTGATAATGTTCATATATATTACCATGTAGAGTAACATTTAGAAGCACTCACGGATTGGATGATATGGGTCATTATACTAGCCATCTCTAGCGGTCCAATTAACGATGGACGCGCGCAATGAGTGGTGAGCAAGACTTTAGTATACATTTTTGTAGATAAATATAATTAAGCTAGGACTAGAACATAGGTTAATGATTAGTACTTAAATATTATAAAGGAGGCGTTAAAAAACCACCCCCCTCGCGTTAACCATCCACCCCCTTGCACTTACGATGGTTTGATTGGTCAATAAAAAATGTACCGAGCATTTTAATCCCTGATTGATCAGACAAGGAATGAAATGAATACTCACCCAGCACAGTCCTCGTATATGCCACACATTTGTCAATGCAGATATAGAAGCATTTGACAATATCGAAGTCGTGGATGTGTAATTAAATTTTTAGTGCACCTGCTGCACCAATGACAAAAACCTGTGAATTTGAATGGGTGTCTTCTTAATCTGTTAGTGCGAGAGAGAGGAGCAACGGTCTTTTATAGATACTTATCACTACTGAGATGTCTGGTAGATAACAGCTCGTCACTGATCCTTTAATTAAGTTGTATGGATGTAGCTTTCCAAGAGGTCATCTGAATGCAACGAATAACTTTCTCGCGTGTGGCAGTGAGCCGTCGACGGTCGGCAGCATGTAATGTTTATTGAAACAGCCCGCGCTGGATACACTACTACGTTCAGCGCTTGATGTAATGATCTGTATAAAAGTCTTCATGTGACCCACGAGCTAGTGATTATTTCCCAGCAAATTAGTGCTAGAGAGCCGCCTTGATTGCATAGTTCCACTATGTTGACAGTAAGGAAGAAAGTTCGTCGGTGTCGACAACGAACTTGGACGTGAAGTCAATCTGAATACAATCGTAGCACCAAATGTCATAGTGTGCGAACAGGCGCTGCGACGAACGATTCTCACTTCCGACGCACTCGTAGAGGATCTCATGAATTCAGGACGCACGAATGACCCCCTTTTCGAGTCTTACGAACGAGCAGGTAGAACCTTTGACAGTTGCTCTTGGGGATTCAATGAGGTGTAGAAGGCGACTACTGCTGCCTCATCTTGTGCTTTTTGAGATGGTCATGCGTCCTTTACATTGACTACATATCTCTCGAATACTGTGACATTCATAAGCCAAATAGCGCCTGCAAACCATCGATCGAACATGACGACCACGACGATGAGATGCGGTCCTTATTCTCTTAAGCAGGAGCTACATACATGACGATCATCAACTAAATTGCGTTGAGCACGGACCAGAGTGGCGGACAGCTGATGCGATTGTCTGCCTTGCAGTATAATCCATCGATATGATGGCGTGCTTGCTTCAACCGACCCGGCATATCCCCATTCTTGATTTAATCAAGCATCAAAAGAAGAGGATGCCATCATAACAAACAGCAAAACGTCGAAAGAGTTTGCGACGTAGCTCCGCCTGTACCGCCGTATTATGAGCGACACTGAGTGTTTAACCTTCAAATGCACTCTTGCTCAATTTAGTAGTTCGACCACGCGCGCGCTTGCATCGGTCAATCTGTACGCATGAGTGCAGTAGCATAGCAAGTATTCGTAGTGCAGTTTTCGAGGCCTCTTTGGTTGAGGTTGCACATACTTTGATATTGCCACATACGGCTGCAATGTCGTCATTTCCAGCTGATTTTTGCTCGGGAAAGCACCTATAAATAATTTACTGCAATAACCCTCTCGCAGAACACAAGCATATTGTGCCAAAAGACTCGTTCAATCTTAATCTTTGCGAGACCGTTGTAGTACAACCGATCGCTTCTGGTTCATTTTGTAGCTGTATCACCCTTCAGACTGAGCATAGCCTCGCAACCGTAATCAATGATTAACGCGTTTCTTCTTTTTCGGTATCGTGAACGTAATTTTGAAGCCTTTCTAGAGATTTGTGACTTTTCATTACAGTCAAGTCGATTGGATGCTGACCATCTTAGCAAAACTACACAGTTCACTTGAGATTAACACGACGCACTCGGTTCCAAGGCGTGCATCATAATGTAATTCTAGGAGCACGAGCGAAGGGGCCGGCGACTTAGTTTACGGCTCAACAATATTTCAGGTATTGTTCGTTGCATTTATTTTTATTGACCAGTCAAAGCATCGTAAGTGTGAGGGGGTGGATGCTTAACGTGAGGAGGGTGGATGCTTAACGCCTCCCTATATTTAATACAGTTTTTCTTTTATCAACAACTAGACTGTCTCTAGTTGTTTACCTTCCTCTGCACGTTTGCACAGAGGTAGCGAGGCACCACTCACGCTGCTGTCGGTGAAAGTAGCTCCACACTGGTTGTCCAGTGTGTTGCTCCGGTGCCCCGTTACATTACGGCTATCTGCGCAAACAAAAGCGGGTTGGCGGACACACGACCGAGATTACGTGCGGGAAGGAACGGTAGAACAATGTATTGATAGAAAGGGTTAGCTGACGGTCCCTGGGGAAGGTCTGGTCCTAATACCGCGACAAGGACCAAGCGGTTTCGTTACTTCGTCCGTACATAGCCATTATAGCTGGGTACAGCTCCAACGTAAAGAGTTGGCCTGAGCTAAACGACTCCGGCTACACGGCCTTGTGTTCTATGCCCAACCCGACATCATCCGTGCCCCTAAGTGGAAACGGATATCGGATCGTGTCGCGAATGTACCGAATCGAAAAAAGGCGATTCCTCGTCTCGCGTTCGGGCTGCACAAACGCCAGCTCGCTTTAGCATTGGAACCACTGTTGCAGGGATCTGACGAGTCTATCATCGGCTCGGATTTATGGCAGTATGTAGCAGCATCAGCGACTGTCTTAAGTTTCGGGATTGCACGAATGGCTTACGGATACGAAGATCGGACGTGCTACAACATTGCAACAAAGCAACTTTATCTATACCCTACGGGTCGTCCCGGCGACAGTTGATGTCGAGCATTACCGTCGTGCCATGGTATGATGGGGGAATCCGATTCCCGAATTGGAACTACCTGTAAGCACGCGCGTGTTGGGACAAATCCGTTGGTCACTGGATAGAAGGGAAGATACACATCTGGTGCGTGCTAGTTGCTTTCTTCAAAGTACACTTCGCCGAGTTGCCAGGCAGAGGCTAAGACTGCATGGACGTTTCGCGGACGACGTGCAGGCAGCGGCGAAGGTTAGGAAATGGATTGGTTCCTGAATGTTCCATCTGTTTAACTTAATTACCAGTGGAAGGAACGACGCTGTATTTAGTTAGAAGAGTGCTGACCACGGCACCTTAGCGGCCTGACGTCTGGGAGCAAGGGCTGCGTCAGCCCACAATGTGTGCACACATCGAGGGCCCGACGCGGTCATTTAAGAGGCACTGATACAGGTCTTATCGATCTATTTACTCTCGACCGTAGTTACGGCCTTGACAGAGGTCTGCCCCGACAGTGTACCGGATGTGGGGTTCATTTCCTTCATCAAAAGTTTTCCGACATCGTGTTGATTGTTATAAATATGTGAGCAACGTGCCACGAATTCTCTCTCATTTCATAAGTCAGCTCGACAGTAAACATGACGTCCGGTCGCATAGCTGAAGTGGAAAGGCAATTAAAATCCACATGACGATTTCAATACGACAGCGTTGTGCTTATAGGGGTAGGCAAGGTATTCGGATTCGTCCCACTAATTATGCTACCTCACATCTTCGCGCATCCAAAAATTTCGTGAACTGCTTGTCGTGTAGTACATACCACGGACCTTTCAAAATGAGTGTAATATCACTAATCGAGAATGTCATGAACCTTCGTCGCTCTCAACCGTATTCATTCACCTTTGGAGCTCGATAAGCCACCAGGTGAATTGTGCTTCATTTCGACCGGGTTTCGTTTAACAAGAAACGCAGATCGTTACTCACGCAAACAAACGTGTCATATGCTGTTGCGTCTCGGTCGGTAGAACCAACCGCACGAACGCGGAACATAAACTATGCGGAAAAAGAAAGTGTCACGCAGGCCGCAGCGGGATGATTCTGAACTTAAAAATCGAGCGACAGGCACGACATAGAAGTATGACAAATTGGGTGTAGGAGCGCTTCAATGCCTTACAGCCATAAAAATCAGCATGCTCGATCAATGTTGTGAACCCTGCACGGAAGAAGAAATGGCCAAATGAGGAGGCGGGCAGCCCTTGCACGCCAGGTAAACGAGAGCACACACCCCTGCATTGAAGCACAAGACACCGACTTGCTGTTGTTTCTTATGAGCTGTACGTTTTCTTTCACACGCAATCGACGGCAACAAATTACTAATGTAATCGGTGAGGCCTGGACAACAGACGGTGTACAAAAGCCAGGCGATCAAAGTCGGGCGTGCTTGATCGAAGCTGTCTCATGTCGCCCGATCGAAAGAGCTAGCATTGATAATATACGAAATCTATCGATCACAGTCGATTATATGTACGTGGTATCCTTGGATCAGTTCAATCCTTTGAAGTGAGCGAGATGCATCGAAACGCAGTCCGTGTCGGTCGACACTCGCGTGCTTGCACCTGAATTCTGTATCAGTGTCGCCATCCGACTTTCTTCCCTGACGCGTTTGGCGACAAGGCTGGCACGCAAGCTTAATTCGGGTAGAAGCTCTTTCGATTTGACGTTTCGAAGGTTAACATCCACATGTCACGCAAGCTGAACTTCGGCAAAAAGTCGGTTTGATTTGACAACAGAAAGGCTA
Source organism: Hyaloperonospora arabidopsidis Emoy2 (assembly GCA_000173235.2). Classification (NCBI taxonomy): domain Eukaryota; phylum Oomycota; class Peronosporomycetes; order Peronosporales; family Peronosporaceae; genus Hyaloperonospora; species Hyaloperonospora arabidopsidis. Next base: position 28,494 of record JH598114.1, read on the forward strand.
TCCACCTAAGCGTCACCTACACCCGCTCATCGCAGATCAAGAAAAAAGGAACGAGACTGCATAGTCACGTGAGTCGACTGATCAGCCGCGTCTTAGCACAGCTTAGAAAAGTATCTCGATGGAAGCAACTTAAGGTGCACACTGGTATGCGAAACGCGGATTCGAAGCAGCTAAAGTTAGTTTAGCTTGATTACCGCAGAGATTCTGCGGAGGTTGCAATCCAGCTTGGTAATTTGATTCTCACGAGACAAACAGTCGCAAGGTGCACCAATCCTTGTGATCAGCTACAAGCTGTTTGTTGTCACGACGAACTTGATCGTCGGAGAAGAGTTGCACGATGTACCTACCTGCACCCTGCACTCGCGCTACGTCCCACGCGTGCGTACGTTTACGACCACATGTGTGCAATGCCAGTCCTACACATGCACACCGGATGTATCGTCAGCTCTGCATACTAGGATACCGAGGGATCGACAGCTTCGATTCGGACGAGGTTTTATTGCAATGCACTCCTGAGGCACAGGAACTGGCCTACGAGACCGATGGAAGTCCCAGCTTGCTTTCACCTTGTCATTCTACAACTTGCCCGCCCCAGTGAAGTCCTCCTCCTCACAGCCCTCCCGCTCCTTCAAAAGTCCTTAGACTCAGCAACCTCCCGTTTCACCAAACATCATGCTGTCCTCCAACAAGTTGTACGTCACGTGCGCGACCGCGGCTCTGATCATGTCTAGCATCGCTGCTACGGAATACAACCAGGATTTGCATCTTGGCGTTGGTGCCGGTGTGGACCTCAACCTCGGCGGCACTAGAATTGGTGCTGGCGCTGGCGTCATCCTCGGTACTGGTAATGTAGAGCAAACCTCCGATGCTCCGTGCCCTGACTCGGAAGGGAACACGGAGTACCCGCCGGCGCCATATGGTAGTTATCCCTCGACTATCATTGGCGCTGGTGCCGGTGTTGGTGCGAATATTGGTGGCGACGGTGGTCTGTCTGTCGGCGCTGCTGCTGATGTCATCGCCGGTACCGGCACTCCCGGCTACCGTTCGACTTTTAATGACTACCATGGCATCGTCGCTGGTGCCGGTGTTGGTGCGAATATTGGTGGCGACGGTGGTCTGTCTGTCGGCGCTGCTGCTGATGTCATCGCCGGTACCGGCACTCCCGGCTACCGTTCGACTTTTGATGACTACCATGGCATCGTCGCTGGTGCCGGTGTTGGTGCGAATATTGGTGGCGACGGTGGTCTGTCTGTCGGCGCTGCTGCTGATGTCATCGCCGGTACCGGCACTCCCGGCTACCGTTCGACTTTTGATGACTACCATGGCATCGTCGCTGGTGCGGCTGCTGATGTGAACATTGGTGGCTTCGATGGTCTGTCCGCTGGCGTTGGTGCCGGCGTTGGTGCGTTCACTGGTGGCACCGAAGGTCACCCATTCGTGCACGACTTTATCGGCGGTATTAACGCTGGCGTCGGTGTTATCATCGGTATTGACGGCCAACCCGTGGCTCCTGAAGACCACCATACCGAAGACTACACTGGAAATGGTCACGGCCCACAGGACCAGACAACCCAGAACCAAGTGAATGGTGAACCCACCGCGCAGCAGGAACAGGGCGGTGCCAAAAATCTGCCCGGCGACAATGGCTTGGACCCTGATGAGAATGAGAGTACGAAGCAGGGGCCTGTCAAGAGGGGCTATGTGTCGCAGAAAGAAGTTTCAACTCCGAACATGCCGAATGGCCGTCGTCTTCGTTCGCAGATCTAAGCGGCTTAGGAAGTTCATCAACGTTATCGGCACGAAATCCAGTAGAACTTCCTTACTTCATAAGTGGACATCATTTTTTGGTGAGACGGTATAGCAAAATCTGATTATATGGTTAAATACATTTTTTCTTGAGCAAATTGCAGGACCAGCACCAAATTTAAACCCTTAAGATAGGGGAGCAAGGTCTGGAGCACGCCCTGTAATATAAGTAATCCAGTCCATAGAACTGAATCAAGTTACAAAACACTATACAACAGCAGCAGTCACTGAAGAAGAAGTATAATGCTATAAATGTATGAACCAACCTAGTACAGTTTACTCATGCAACGCGATCAGCCTTTGCAAATGAGCGTCCGGCATTTGCTTACGTGATCATATTCATCTTTCATCGATTTTAAGCCAATCACGGACGTGTGGTTTCTTTAGTGATCTTAGCGAAAGAGTGACTTCAATATGCCTATAAACCCATGAGGATGGACAGGCTAGCTCGCACTTAGTACGGATAAGGAACACCAGCCGGGTTATTTCCAGACAGACAGGCAGACACACACATATAAGTACGAAAATTCGGCATTCAACCTTACGAACAGTCACTAATAGCTTCAACCTTCGGGCTCGCAATTACGGAACTAGCACCAGTCGGAAACGTAACCTCGCCATTTTCACAATCCGATATTGTAACGGGCCACTGGAACAACACACTGGACAACCAGTGTGGAGCTACTATCACCGACAGCAGCGTGAGTGGTGCCTCGCTACCTCTGTGCAAACGTGCAGAGGAAGGTAAACAACTAGAGACAGTCTAGTTGTTGATAAAAGAAAAACTGTATTAAATGTAGGGAGGCGTTAAGCATCCACCCTCCTCACGTTAAGCATCCACCCCCTCACACTTACGATGCTTTGACTGGTCAATAAAAATAAATGCAACGAACAATACCTGAAATATTGTTGAGCCGTAAACTAAGTCGCCGGCCCCTTCGCTCGTGCTCCTAGAATTACATTATGATGCACGCCTTGGAACCGAGTGCGTCGTGTTAATCTCAAGTGAACTGTGTAGTTTTGCTAAGATGGTCAGCATCCAATCGACTTGACTGTAATGAAAAGTCACAAATCTCTAGAAAGGCTTCAAAATTACGTTCACGATACCGAAAAAGAAGAAACGCGTTAATCATTGATTACGGTTGCGAGGCTATGCTCAGTCTGAAGGGTGATACAGCTACAAAATGAACCAGAAGCGATCGGTTGTACTACAACGGTCTCGCAAAGATTAAGATTGAACGAGTCTTTTGGCACAATATGCTTGTGTTCTGCGAGAGGGTTATTGCAGTAAATTATTTATAGGTGCTTTCCCGAGCAAAAATCAGCTGGAAATGACGACATTGCAGCCGTATGTGGCAATATCAAAGTATGTGCAACCTCAACCAAAGAGGCCTCGAAAACTGCACTACGAATACTTGCTATGCTACTGCACTCATGCGTACAGATTGACCGATGCAAGCGCGCGCGTGGTCGAACTACTAAATTGAGCAAGAGTGCATTTGAAGGTTAAACACTCAGTGTCGCTCATAATACGGCGGTACAGGCGGAGATACGTCGCAAACTCTTTCGACGTTTTGCTGTTTGTTATGATGGCATCCTCTTCTTTTGATGCTTGATTAAATCAAGAATGGGGATATGCCGGGTCGGTTGAAGCAAGCACGCCATCATATCGATGGATTATACTGCAAGGCAGACAATCGCATCAGCTGTCCTCCACTCTGGTCCGTGCTCAACGCAATTTAGTTGATGATCGTCATGTATGTAGCTCCTGCTTAAGAGAATAAGGACCGCATCTCATCGTCGTGGTCGTCATGTTCGATCGATGGTTTGCAGGCGCTATTTGGCTTATGAATGTCACAGTATTCGAGAGAGATGTAGTCAATGTAAAGGACGCATGACCATCTCAAAAAGCACAAGATGAGGCAGCAGTAGTCGCCTTCTACACCTCATTGAATCCCTAAAAGAAACTGTCAAACGGTCTACCTGCTCGTTCGTAAGACTCGAATAAGTGAGCCATTCGTGCGTCCTGAATTCATGAGCTCCTCTACGAGTGCGTCGGAAGTGAGAATCGTTCGTCGCAGCGCCTGTTCGCACACTATGACATTTGGTGCTACGATTGTATTCAGATTGACTTCACGTCCAAGTTCGTTGTCGACACCGACGCACTTTCTTCCTTACTGTCAACATAGTGGAACTATGCAATCAAGGCGGCTCTCTAGCACTAATTTGCTGGGAAATAATCACTAGCTCGTGGGTCACATGAAGACTTTTATACAGATCATTACATCAAGCGCTGAACGTAGTAGTGTATCCAGCGCGGGCTGTTTCAATAAACATTACATGCTGCCGACCGTCGACGGCTCACTGCCACACGCGAGAAAGTTATTCGTTGCATTCAGATGACCTCTTGGAAAGCTACATCCATACAACTTAATTAAAGGATCAGTGACGAGCTGTTATCTACCAGACATCTCAGTAGTGATAAGTATCTATAAAAGACCGTTGCTCCTCTCTCTCACACTAACAGATTAAGAAGACACCCATTCCAATTCACAGGTTTTTGTCATTGGTGCAGCAGGTGCACTAAAAATTTAATTACACATCCACGACTTCGATATTGTCAAGTGCTTCTATATCTGCATTGGCAAATGTGTGGCATATACGAGGACTATGCTGGGTGAGTATTCATTTCATTCCTTGTCTGATCAATCAGGGATTAAAATGCTCGGTACATTTTTTTATTGACCAATCAAACCATCGTAAGTGCAAGGGGGTGGATGGTTAACGCGAGGGGGGTGGTTTTTTAACGCCTCCTTTATAATATTTAAGTACTAATCATTAACCTATGTTCTAGTCCTAGCTTAATTATATTTATCTACAAAAATGTATACTAAAGTCTTGCTCACCACTCATTGCGCGCGTCCATCGTTAATTGGACCGCTAGAGATGGCTAGTATAATGACCCATATCAGCCAATCCGTGAGTGCTTCTAAATGTTACTCTACATGGTAATATATATGAACATTATCAACCTTTATGATAATATTCTAATTAACAAGTATCAAGGGTTAATTACATGTAACAGGCTCACCCCGTTACATAGCCCCCCCTACGCGATAGTCACTCATAACTATCATGTTGATGTGGTCATCGTTCAGCGACAGGGAACGCTTGTTTTGGTCTAATCCATTCATTTCTGGATATTTATCGCATAATGAAAAATTCCATGCGATCCGCGGCGAAAGCTGCTGAGAAGGCAGCTGCGCGTGTTAACGCAGCTGCTCTTGACAAATCCCAGCCTCTCGCGGCAGACGATGCTTCGTCTGCTGCCGCTGCAACTCTTCCTGCAGCAGCAGTTGCTGCAGATGCACGTGGTGACTCACCACGTGCTAATGTTGATGTCTCCCAAGTGGAGCTTATCTATTCGGGGAGTCGGACGGTGGGTCCGACTCGAAGAAGACACCTAGGTCACCCGAGTATATAGTGGCGGCCAAATACGAGCCTACGAATAGGACTCGAGCGGGTAGTCAGACTCATGGACACTACGGAGTATGCTTAGTTCGGAGGATGAGCATGCTGACTCATCCCCCGCGCCTGCTACTGCGCATTCTCCTTTCAGCGAATGCGGTGATGACTTGAACAGTCGTGGTGACAGTTCTAGTGGTACCAAGACTTCCGTTGGTACCACGCAGGAGGCTCTAGACGGAAATGTGCTGCGTCTAGCCCCTGAACACAAGCCTTAAGATTACCAGAAAGGCTTGTGAATGACCTGTCAGGCGAGACAAGTCTCCATCATCGAATTCCATTATTCGATGCGAGGCTGTTGCACGGCCTCTATATCAGCGCTATAACCTTTCACGCTGAATAAGACTTCTATCTGGATGTTTTTCTGAAGCATCGTTGGTATAGTGGCAACACAAAGCGAGACAAAAGCTCGTTGCTGCAGGCGTGGAATGCCTTAATACTCAATGTGCAGCACATTGGGTGCGAAGCTTGGTATCAGAAACTTGACACAGCTCGTGTTAGGTTTGAGAAACGAACGTTAACTGATGCAAAAGCCAGGTTGCACAATCTGTCTCGTGAGGCAGGAATTCCATGCCTCACGTGGGGAGATCCATGTCGGAGTTGTTTTGACAACAATCAACGCATCCAAAGGGAGGTGTACTCCCTTTCTTTTCCCTACCTCTTCTGAGATGCGCGATGCGATTGCTAGCCTGCAACCTTTCTATCAGCTCCATGGGCTCGTGTTTCTGATGGCCCTTCTGAGCCATCGGATGTATCTCGTCGTACTGGTGGACGAGACCCTCAACACCAATCATCTGGTGGGCGCGAGAATCCCGGCTGTCGTGCGAGGGCGGATAGCCTCGCCAGCGAACAAGATAACTCGTTCGCTGCCTCTTCACGTCACGGCGGTTCAAGATACGCTCCACGTGAAAGCGTTGACCACCGTGCGAATCCACCAATTGCTGTGGTGGGGGCGGGAATATCAACTCCGAATCTCTCGGAGTTGCAGGCGGAGGTTGGTCGTCTACAGCAACGCGTACACGATCTGTGTGATCACCCGGATCAAGAGAGGCAGGAGAGTCTCTCTTTGCAGGCGTGAGTGCAACGCATATGCCTTTATAGATCGGACGACCGATCGGAGTTCGCGTTCTACCAATCGGAGAATGAGCGGGCATGTCAAGTCTTTCACGACGAAGTGTCTGACCTTCGTCGCCAGAATGCTGCTCTAAAGAGCCAGATTGAGAGACTGGCTCGGGTCCAAAAGAATCTCTTGGAGGTTCTTGAGCGTGGCGGTTGTATTCGCCCGAGGAAGAGACCTCGTGGTGATGGTACGGGCGGAGATGACCGACATAAGACGTAGGATGCGTACCCATCCTGCGAGGCAACTCGATCGTATACGCATTGCCTTTGCGATGTAGTACACGAAACCGGCCGATGTACTTGGGTAGTAGTTTACACCCACATTAGTTAATACGTTCTTATGTAGATTTACCGTAGACAGTAGAACTAAGTCTCCGAAATTAAATAGAAGAATGTTTGCTCTTCCATGTTTGTCAGCGTTTCGTTTCTGCCGGTCCACCGCGTTAGTAATGGAGTCTTGCACGAAACGGACCACTGCTTCTCGTGCCATCAGGAATTCTTCTTCTCACTCCTTTGGTTTGTTGCAGTGCGCCTTGTGCGAACCGCTAGGAGGTCCTCCTTTTTTTCAGCGAGGGTGTTCTCATCCTCGCTGGTGTAGTCATTGGTGATGCTAAATATACCAGCATCGTTATCCTCATCTGGGTCAGAAATAGTGTCGTCACTATTGCTTAGATCATCAGCTTCGGTGTCAATTTGATCGACATCGGTAACATTTGCGTCGTCGATTATCTCGACACGTGATGAGCAAGATCCAGAACGGTTTTTGCTCGAGCGAATCCCTCCCCCCTTGAATTAGTGTCACACTCTGAATGGGTGGGTAGGCGTGGATGGTGTAAGCTGTTCACGAAAAATGGTGTATACGTTGTCGATGTATGCACGGATTTGTTGATTGCAAACTCCACCATCGGCCAAAATTCGCTTCAATCTGTAAAAGATTGGACGTATCCTCGAAGGGTCTCTTCGAGAACGCGGTTGACGCGTTCTGTCTGACCATCAGTGTCGGGATGGTCAGAAGTAGACATAGTCAGACGTGTTCCTAAGGATCGGAACACGGATTGCCAAAACGCCGCCGTGAACCGAGGATCTCGATCAGAGACGAGTTCGCGGGGTAGACCGTGGAGTCGGAATACCGTGTCAATGAAGACGCGGGCACAACCAGATGCTGAGATTAACTCATTAACTGCAGCAAGATGTACTATCTTGCTGAATCGGTCTACGAACACAAGAATACCATTATTCTTGTCAGCGTCTTCGGGGAAACCGAAGACGAAGTCCATTGAAACAGACTGCCAGCACTATACCGGGATTTGTAGAAGCTGTAGTGGCGCACGGGATGAAGGACTGGGCTTCACCCGTTAGCACACTTCACAAGCACGAATGTACTTGCGCACGAACTGATACTGGAGGGGCCAGTAAAAGTCGCGACTTACCGTGAAATAAGTCTTCTCACGCCCACGATGCCCACTAGGCGGTGCATCATGGCACTCATACAAGATGCACAAGCGCAAATCATTATGAGTGGGCACGACGACACGAGGTGTGTCGCCAACAATGGCTGTATAATACAGCACCCGTTGCGTGTTGTGTATCGATCCGCGGAAGATCGATAAAAGGCCAGTAAATCTTTAATAGATTTACGAGATGGAGTGACCAGATGATCCATTAGTCGCAGAATAGCCTCATCTTCTGCGTAGGCCTTTTTTATGTCGTCAAGCAATGTTGACGACGGAACACTAGTGACTAGTGTTGCAACAGTGGTATCAACCTCACTGTTGTACTGCGCAGCCGACTCAAAATCGGGTCGGCGCGACAACGCGTCCGCGACGACATTAAGTCGTCCGGGTTTGTACTCTACGGGAAAGTTGTACTCCTCAAAGAAGGACAGCCACCTCGCCATTTTTTGCGCGATATATGGACTGTTTACGGCCGTGCGTAATTACGCATGGTCCGTATAGACTACAACGACCTATCTCCAAGGAGATAGACGCGAAACTTCGCTAGTGCATACTTTATGGCAAGGTGTTACTTGTCATGCACTAAATAATTACGCTCATCTGCTTGCAGCTGACGCGATTGATAGCAGATGACACGCTCTGCGCCGCCAGCATCGTACTGCATTAACGCGCAGCCGATTGCAAACTCGCTGGCGTCACAGACAACATGGAATGGTCTGTCTCGGTCTGCAATCGCCAAGATGGGCGATTGCACCAAACTCTGCTGATACTCTCAAAGGAACGCTGACAATCAGCGTTCCATGACCACTTCTCGTTCTTTTTCAAGTGACGAGAGAGATGAGCGGTCATTTCAGTGTAGTTCCGCGAGTAATTGTGTGAGTACCCCGCAGACCAAGGAACTTTCTAAGTTCTCTAGCGTCGACTGGCACATGCCAGCCGGTAATTGCCTTGACCTTTTCAGGATCAGGGAGTACCCCGTGTTTACCCACGATGCATCCAAGAAGTGGTATTTCGCTAGTAGCGAATATACACTTCTTGAGATTGGCATACAGCTTACGCTTGCGCATAAGTGCAAAAACCTGACGAACGTGTGTTCTATGAACCTCTACGTCCGTCTTTCCGTTCATAGCCCGAATATGGATGAATACATCGTCGAATTAACTCGGTGCGAAGTCTCGCACCAGTCTCAACAGATTTGTAACACATCTGTTGAATGTGACAGGGGCGTTGCTACGCCCTTGTGGCATTACTAGCCACTCTCAAAGCATGCCGCTCGGGGTGCTTACTGCTGTGTACGGGATTTTCCGTTCACGCATTAGGATCTGATAGAAACCATCCATCAAATCCATGGAGGAAAAGATGGTACTCTTTGACATACCATCAATGATTACGTCCTTCCTCGGTATCGGCGTCTGAACTGTTACCGTTTCTGCATCCAACTTGTTGAATTCGTGCACTATCCGCCCTCCTCCTGTGGCCTTGCGCACACAGAAGTTCAGAGAGCTGTGAGCGGGAGTTGAATCCCTCACATGACCCGCAGCTAAGCGATAGGCAAAGAATTTGTTGATCGCAAGTACTCGTTCACGAGGTAGTGGCCACTGCTTCATGACACAGTACTTCGAGCCCGGTTTGAGTTCGATTTCATATTGAATGCCTTTATCCTTAGGCAACTCGCATGCTACGGATTCGGGGAACACATCCTTGAATTCGACCAAATCCTTATACAAAGGATTTGCCTGAAGCGACTCCCAAGATTGAGACGTGTATCGTTAAATTCGATTCTTCTCATCGAGGACGCTTTCGTCCATCGATGAGCTGCTGAGAACCCGTTCGTTCTCAGCAAATGCTGTTGCCGACCGAATATCGACTACATACTCGTCCTCCTTCACGAGTACACAGATCTGCTTGACTTTGCCACTACGCAAATCTTGCAAGAAATGTTTCGGTTCTAGCATTGGCAATTAAGTGATCACCGAAGTCGACTTCGTAGGTACGATCAGATCAAGTGTATAAGCGCCTACACTTGACCCGTCCTTAACCAAGACATTCAATGTCTCGGGTACCTCCTGGGACCCCATTTCCACAGGATGCTGGGGACTTATTCCCTCAGGCTGATGAGGTCTCGTTACCCCACTAATAACTGTTCGAGGAATTTCTTCCTCAAGTACGTGGGGACATATTTCCTCGACGTCTTCTAGCTGTGGTTGCGCTACCACAGCTAGGTCCTCTACGATCGACTCTCCAGCCGATCTAGGATCATCGTGTTGCCCTGTGTGAGAAACTGGTTTATTCTTACTTGGATGCAGCCCGACCTTCGAGTGGTGGACCTTCGGCGCTGCCTGTGCATCTGCACAGCCGCCGGCAGCTTCCTCCATAGTGTGATTTTTTGTCACACTGTTATCTTGTGCAGTCGTACTAACAACCGTACCACAAGTGAGGCCGTCCCACTTACTCGCAGTACATCCACAAGCTTGTAGACGCTCCAAGACGCCCCTCATATGGCCATCCGATTAACAAGTGGTATGCATCTTCACGGTTCGATGCTGCCAGCCGACCCTTGGCTCGTAACTTCTGAGCCAGAGTAACCCTAGATTAATATCAAATTTTCATCCAAATCAAGTACGATGAAATTATCATTGTACTGCAAATATTCTAACGTGTAATGAAATCCCATTACACGTTTCACCAATGTTATCGATGCGGCTGTTTCGAGGCGCACCTTCAGCCTCGTAGGAGGAGTAATGCGCTCAACGAACTTGAGCCTACGATCCTCTAGCGACTGGCGACGAACAAAATTGTTCGACGCCCCACTTTCAACTAAGGCACGAAGTGCAAATCTTTTGTCACTTCTAAATTCAATGTGATGAGGGGTAACTCATCACCAAGTGCAGAAAGACACAAGGATTGTGAGTCTGGAGCAACTTTCATCAATAGGTTTGCAAATTCTATTGAGGTTGCTGGATCAGTAGGGCGCCCCGCTCCTACTGATACCGACCATTTTTTACGGTCCGCTACGCCGTTGTGACTTCGCAACAGCGTCGGACCCGCGTCCGTTGCCCTTCTCAGCAGACGGTCGATCACTTCGCTCAGTGTTACGAGACACCGGGCGTGAAGCACTACACTCGTAAGCGTAGTGTCCTAACTTCTGACAGCGATTGCACTTTTGCAATCGCTTACTGGTTGAAGAGCGAGGTCTCTCGCTCTCAACACTGCAGAGGTCCATTGGTTCTGGACATCCCGCCTCTACTCGTCTTGAAGGACGATACGGGTTCAAGCTAGTGTGAGCCTGTTTCACACTAAAGTCCTATTGCTCCGAAGTTGTAATCGCTTCCTCAAGCGACTTCAACTCGATGCGGAAAAGGTGGTTCCTCACAGGAACATCTATAAGGCCCTGTAAGAATATCGTGATCAATACGAATTCACCTACAGGGTTCGCTACCATGCAAACTGCAAGGTAACGAACGTCCTGAGTGTAAGCGTGAACGTCGCGCGTTCCTTTTTTATCTTCGGGAGCTCTGAAAGAGTCCTGAACTCAGCTCTTGGCGTCTCAAACGTTTGGCTGAGCAGAGTTTAAAAGACCGCCAACGATCCAAACACGTTTGGTTCGTGTAATTGAAGATTCAGGGCCCAAGTTCTGGCACGCTCAGACAAATTCGATTTGGCGAATGCAACTTGTATTTCCTCATCGTCGATGTCGCGAGCCTTAATGACATCGTCCACTTCGAGGAACCATCTCAACAGGGAGTCTTCCTCGACTCCCCGGTACTTGGAGACTTCTAACTTTAGAGTCTCGCGTCGACGCTCACGTGTCGACGCTGCAGTAGCAGACTGAGACTGTTGCTGTCTCAGGAGCTCAGTCTGCTTGTGGCCGTGCTGATGCAGCAGGGTCACTTCAGCTCGAGACGCGTCAAGTGCTCGTTGAAAGAACTTGGCGATTACGGAATGCTGTTGGTACCTATCCCTTGAGGATAGCAGAGACCAGACAGCTTCTTCGCCAACGTTCGAACTCATTCGTTCGACCGCACTCCATTCGACATCACTCGAATAGGAGTAACTTTCACGAGTGCCGCGAAAGGTGTAGTCGCCTTTGTCGTCCAAGATGTTCATGTTGAACGGGTTTTGTGGTCCTTGATCGGATTACAAAATGCTACCAGGTGTTACGACGGGGCACCGGAGCAACACACTGGACAACCAGTTTGGAGCTACTATCATCGACAGCAGCGTGAGTGGTGACTCGCTACCTCTGTTAACTCGGCAGAGGAAGGGAAAGCAACTAGAGATAGACTAGTTGTTGACAAAAGTAGAACTGTATTAAATATAATTAAGTCCGAAACATTGACCTATGTTCTAGTCCTAACTTAATTATATTCATCTACAAAAATATATACTAAAGTCTTGCTCATCACTCACTGCGCGCGTCCATCGTTGTTGGACCGCTAGAGCTTGCTGATATGATGACCCATATCAGCCAATCGGTGAGTGCTTCCAAATGTTACTCTACATGATAATATTTATGAACATTATCAACCTTTATGATAATATTCTAATTAACAAGTATCAAGAGTTAATTACATGTAACAGGCTCACCCCATTACAGATATTGTACTGGGCTTAGCATGGAAAACTAAGATTCTTTCCGAAGAGGTACTGGATAACACTTGCTAGCTCTCTCTCTGGAGGCAGAAACTATCCAAGCAACCAGGAAACTTCTTGGCGGATATTGCAAATCTCACTATGCAATCGCTAGTTACAGGCCAAGTCGGCAAGATAGAAACGACCCGATTTGATCAAATCGGTGGTCACGAAGTTTCTGAATACCGTCGTTCACATCCCTCCATTTCTTTGTTTCTCATGTGTGGCATTGCCGTCGGTCCCCAGACAGAAGATAGTGTGTTGTAGAAGTCATTCGGAGCCCACGTCTGGAATGGACTGAGTAGGAGCACAATTTCATCCGGAATGAGGTATGATGCATTTTGCGGCCGGCGAGGAGTCACTCCGTCCACCTTTCCGAACAATGGTATCTCACAATCGCATTACGCTTGGTGCCCTTGTCACCTCGGACAGCGATCTTACACGTTATCAGCGGTTACGATTGCCATGCTCTTATGGCGTAGCTAACGCTTAGCATGAAACGTGGTGCTAAAGAGATGCACCTATCGGCTCTTGCTTCGTCACACAAACCTCCCTCGGGCATCCATCTTGTAGGCACGCATGCGTCTCGCTGTTGTCAAAACTCCTCATCTTGAATTACCGCTTCTAGTTAAAGCAGTCGTCGTTTAAGAACATCGTTGCAGCAACTTCGATCTAGAATTTTGCATCTGCCAGTTCAGTATAGCGTGATCCGCCCCTCAGCAATCGTCATCCCTCCGAAGACCACATGGTAGTATTCTTCGCTTCTGTCACGTCGGGTCTTGGCACTTCGGGTCTCAGACTGATTGGCCATAACAGCTTCAAAATAGTGTCAGCCACCTAAAAATAGACAACGCGTGGCGGTTTTGCGACTGGTGCTGTTACCGAATGTGGGTCTTATATTCGGTGCTGGTTTTACAATTATTTTTTTTTCGCAGTAGAACCGTGTCACGAGCAAAAAGCCGGTGTGATAGACCTATGGGCACGAGCAGCGACGTTATTTATCAACATTACCACCGTTTCGTTGATCGCCGGTTTCTACCGCTACTTCCATCATCTACCCAGCCTTTTTATAGAAAAGATGACCCGCATCCCGTTTTCATTAATAATATAACAAGCGTAAGCAACACTATTACCGTTGCTTTCCTTTGCAACAATAAACGAGTGCTCCTCGTCAGCATTATTTACAGGTCTGGAACAGTCATGTCGCTGCCCTCGCACCTCATATTCTTAAATACCCAATCAGCAGATCGTACAGCCGCTTGGTTTTCGTTTGCCCTGCATTTTCTGCACACAATATAGCAGCAACGTTAGGCCCGGGGTAGACGCAAAAGGTGAAGAGGCAGTCGATATGCACCTTGCTTTTCATCAGCATACCAGCCGTCAAAGGATCGGGTCTTTGAGACAGGGTGCAAAGACCACACAATGAGGCAGGGGATGGAGGGGGTGTCCACTCACGCAAGGTAAGCAGCTTGTCAATCTCGACAAAAATGTCATCGTCTGGTTCTGCCAACACAAACCATGATTCAGTGATACAATAACAACTACACAGCGTCACCGCTACACACCTGTGCAGGAGGCATCACCAACTATCTGCAAGGCCTTGCCGTCTCGAAGGCGTCGTAGTCCCTATTGCATACTCCAAATGTCAGCTATGAAGAAGATACCAAAGCTCGTGATAGTAGTGTTGTACGTACGTCTACCCAGTACACCGCTGCTCGATGTGTCACCGCGCGCAATGTGATTGTCGCGCCGTTCACTCCAAGCCGCAATAACCTGGTGTTCTCTTTATCGACAATGCATACATGTGTAAGTACATTGCAACCGACCTCGAAGAGAGTTTGGAGAAGGACTGGATGACTCACCGTCCGTCCTGTCACCCTCTAGCGCAATCTCAGACGCACTGCGAATGTCCGTAGACATGATGAGCACCTGATGCGTGGACTGTACAGCATCCACTCAGATACTTCTCAGTATTTTATAACTGCAGCAGCAGAAGATGTATGGCACGTACGTGAACGCGGTAGAGCATCAGCTGGTGGCCACTAGTCTGGAACAGGAACGGTCGCCACGTCCCGTTGATCTTTCGGTAGTCAAGGAACCCCGACAAGCCTTGCATTTCGTCATGTTGGACCTTGCTGTTCCTCTTCGAGAATGTGTAGTACGCAGCCAAGTCAACACTCTTGACGGGCGACATTGGCTTGGCTGACTCAGTGCCAGTTCTCTGCAATGTCGTCGTGCTCAGTTGTTTTTCCTTCACGAGTTCGCAGCTGTCACTCGAGGTACTGTGGAGTGTGATCGTACTGGAATTGCTCATTGGAGCCATCTCTCCAGTCGCTGAGTTCGTACTGTTGCTACTCGCAGCGCTACGCGTCTGTGACCGGTACAAAGAGTCGCGGGCGGTTGGTGTATCACCGCGTGCTAAAGATTGACGCGACGTTTTCACTGGCATCTGTTCCCGTTGTTTGCTGCTTCCAGTTGGAGAATGAAGAGACCATTCCGACGTCGGTGCAGCGCTGGACGATCCCTTTCACCCAGTCGCACTCGTCGTCATAGCAGTCAATCGAACGGGCGTCCGTTGCATTGTTAAACGTAACGTAACGGCAGTTTTCAAACCTAACGAGACGATATTCCATCTCACAAATGCAAATGGTTGGCAGCGTCTCGCGCGTCGCGACAATGGTGGCACGTTACACGAAAGGCCGCGGAAAAAACGCTTTTGCGTCTTCCCAGTGGCTTCACACCACGCGAACGACGGCTCTATACCATGAGACCGTCAAGTGCTTGAAGACGCGGCAGTTTCGAAGCGAATTGCGTCCCTTGTTGTCGACACTTGGGATAGCGACGATAGCGCTCGCTGTAACGGCGCTCGAGATCGTCGATGAAGACGCTGCGACACGCTCAGAAGCTCAACAGCTGTCGGATGAACGAACGGCTGTGGCACGTTGGGCTGGAGAGCGAGAGAAGGCGAGAACGGGTCGGAAGGAAGGTCGACGTCTGCTGCTCAAGCAGCGCCGCAACCACCAGGCTGAGAGCCAGCAGGAGAAGGAGTTCAAGATGCACTTGGACGAATATGAACAGATCCGAGAAGCTGTTGACTCGCTCCGCTCGAGGTTCGATACGTACGCGAGCAGGAGCGTGGAGGTGGACGAAGGTCAGTGCGTCAGAGCCATGACGTTCACTGACTTTTTGCACTCGTTGGTGCTGACGCAGTTTCATGTTCACTCGCCTGTACGACTGAGAACGCAATCGGACTCGCTCGAGTTGTTGTGCGTAGCTTTCTGGAACTTATTGATTGATGGCTGCTGTTACATGTGCGATAGCAACCAGATCTGGTGTACTCGTGCGACTTTGTGGGGAATACCGACGGGCTGATTGTGTACGAAGAGTGGTGCCTGCTCATTCACTTGCTGCAGAGTGAGAAGCCTTGTTGTTCTTGACTTGTTGTTGCAGCAAAGGAATTGTCGTGTTGACTTGCTTTTGACTGCACTCGTTACGTTGTATCCAGTCCCGAAGAAGCGTTTTGATGTGGCATTTTGCATGTTTGATCTGGATGGTGATGGGTCAGTGAACAAGACGAAGTTCTGTGCTGTGATGGAGCATCTACTGCGAGCTAGCAACGTTGTTGGTGGGGGTGGAGAGGAGGTGCCGATATCTGTCGATAGTGCTTTGCCACGTTTGACCACATTCTTGTTCGGACGATACAAGAAAAAGATCATAGCCAAGGATCTCGCGGAAGCACTGGATGTACTGCGCAAAAAAGTATTAAGGGCCGAGTTCGATCTGTCTGCGACACGCGATCCCCTGACGAAGCAACAGACCATGAGTGTGCATGACTTCGCTCTTACACTGATCTCGCACCTTGATCCGGATCAACTTCCGCCATTTCTGGAGCGCGTGCAAGCACTGAATGCCAGTCACGTACGTTGTGGCGAACACTGACACAACAGTATGCTCTGGGCCTTACATTTTTCACTATACATCGGATGGAGATGTTAGGGCGTGGTATTGTGGGCTGAGTTTTGCGCGTTTCACTTCACTGTACGGAACTACTTGCCCGATATCAAGCTCGCTTTTGAGCTCACAAAAGCCCAGGTAATTACTGAAGGTAAGGGTTGTCATCATTGTTTCAATGTACTGGAATCTGCTTGGCTGATCTTTGAAAATTATCTGCAGCGGATTTCATTCGAGCAGCGCACATCGTGAGCGGTGTCGAATTGTCATTCCCCGTCGTGCAGCTCGCATTCCACATATTTTACAATGGTAGAGTCATGTTTTGGGACTGTAAAAAGATGCCAATGGTTAACTTGAATTGATTTTGCCAACTTGTAGCCGATGGAGCATTGGATCGGTCAGAGCTATTTAAGGCGCTGGAGATGCGCAACACCGTGCAGCTAACAGAGGTGCAATCTTTCGAAGCTCGACCAATGTGTATACTACATTACTGATTTGACTTGTGCGCTGCAGAATTCGAACTCACGGTCACGACTAGAGAAGCTGTGGCATTGTGTTATCAGCGACTACAGTCGTTGATGGCGTATTGGCAGTATCACTGAGAATGTAAAATTTGAACCTGCGTTCAAATTAAGCTGCACGGTGTCAGTTATGAAAGCGACGTACTTCTTGGAACATGGTGAGTATTCTCTAAGCGAACAAAGATTGATCAATTTGCAAGGTCCACGGTTATTTGCACCCGTTTTGTCGAGGGATTAGGTGACCAACAGTTTCGACGCCTTTATCGATCAGAACTGCAGCAGTCGGTCTTTGACCAGTTAAGGGACAGTTTTTTTGGAACTACTACGAATGCCTGATTGCAATAGCACCTTAGGGTGCGATGTGCTTTAAACATACAGCGAATTCACACGAATGCTCGTTATAAAGTTCAGTATATTCGCACCTACACCTTCAGCTGTGACGTTTTGAAACGTTGTGTTAAACAACACATCAGCCTCCCGTCGATTCGTTGGACCTCTGCTGTTATACTACGCTTAATGATGCGGTCGCTTTGCTCTGGTTTGATCGCACCGCTTTTACGCCTACCGAGCATTGTCATGATACCCACGTCCCACAAAGTTGGGCACGAGTCAAGGCCCTTATTTTCTAAGAGAAACATGCACATTCATTTGACATCAGCAAGTCCTAACTAAAGCTGCCACATATCCCATAAATACCAGGCAGCACCGAGCGAGCCACCACGCTATCGCGTAACCTCCTTCCCGACACTCTCTTCTCTATCTGAAAGACTCACTTTGGTCAAGAATCGGTCCACCTGCACGACTGTCACTTCTTGCCGCCGTGCGTAACGACAGCTTCTTCGTCTGCTTTTCTTTTCTGACCGCTGTCCACTGTCGCTTCTCCCTCGCGTCTAGTTGTATCTGTCGCGTTTTGGCGCACAGTTGCCAGGGAAACGATGACAATGTCGTCGAGTGCATCTTGCTCTACTTCCTCATGATCCTCTCTGGTCGAACCAGCCTCAACCTCCGTCTTCTCTCTGTCTGCTTTCCCAGCTGCAGCGTCCTCAATCGTAAGCTTCCCCGTTTCATCCCGGGAGATGGTCGTGACCTTGCTGCCTTTCGACGTGGCTGCCCGCTTGATGGTGATCTCATCGCCGTTCTCTATCTTGATCGTGGTCATCCGCACATCTGCCGCCTCAGGGTCTTCAGTATGCAAAAGCTTCGTCGCGTTCTGGTCCAATGCGTTCCTGGTCGCGACGGTCTCGGTACGTCGCACGGCGTCCTCGGCCACCGTGAAGCCGTCGCGAAAGGTGCGAGTGGACAGCGCAGCACTATCGTGTCGTAGCATAAATCCAGACAGCAGCAGAAGTGCGCCGATCAGCACCAGCAAGAAAAATAGACGCTCGCGGGAAGCGTCGCGCCGCATGCGGTTTTTTCGTACGGCTCAGGAAGTCGTCTGTGGTCGGAATGACCGCTGGTCTCTACCCGGCTGA
This sequence comes from Hyaloperonospora arabidopsidis Emoy2, assembly GCA_000173235.2. Classification (NCBI taxonomy): domain Eukaryota; phylum Oomycota; class Peronosporomycetes; order Peronosporales; family Peronosporaceae; genus Hyaloperonospora; species Hyaloperonospora arabidopsidis. The sequence continues at coordinate 46,974 of JH598114.1, forward strand.
TTCCAAGTAGAATATAACCGGACTCAAAATGACTTGGTATATTTATGCGAGCTGTGACGACCCTAACGCAGTGTTTCTGTGCTACGCTACCATTCGACAAGCACACAAATAATCAGTTTCTTAGTTTGGTAGCTGAAAGCGACGTTCGTTACCATCCATCTATATTGAATAAAGTTTTCTCGGCCATGCTGTAACCGCTACTATCGCCTTCACAACAGGCAAGCAATATTAAGGCTCATGGATATACGAGTAAAAGACAAGAGTACAATCATGTAGGTGACACCGGTATGGTACTTAGGTCTTCGTGAAGCGGTGCTGACAGTCAGTATCGTTAGCGTTATTCTATGTCCTGCTCGAATGACATGTCCGTGAAGTCCCACTAGTGCAATTCGTTGTGCTCACTTAGATGGCAAAATACAGCAACTTCGTTACGAGTTCTTATCGACTTCGCGAAGTCGGAACGGTAGAGCAGGGCTCACCCTGCTTTTTCCTGTTAGTTTTATCGCCTTCAAAAGTTTGTCTGGTAGCTAACCTTAATTGTTGCGAGCCCGAAGGGTGAAGCTATTAGTGAGTGTGCGCAAGGTTGTATGCAGAGCTTTTAAATTGTATTCATCTCTGTGTGTCTGTCTGTCTGTAAATAACGCGGTTAGGTGTACCTTACCCGTACTAAGTGCGAGCTAGCCTGTCCCCTTGTAGGTTTAGGTATAATCGAAGTCACTCTTGGTCTAGGTCACTATTGTGGTGCAATAGTGACCTAGCCAAAGAGTGATTTCGGATGCTTTTTTTGTGATTGGCTTAAAATCGATTAAAGGTGAATATGATCACATAAGCAAATGCTGGACGCTTGTAAGCAAAGGCCGATCGCGTTGCCCTACCTTACTGTATGCATGTAAACGCGTTTCGCGAGCCGTCTCGCCACAAATGTGGTTCAATTCCGCATGCGTCGGGTTATCTCTTTGTTTCTACAATTCTCTCTCTCTCGGCCAGGGTCCATCAAGCGGCGTGTACGCTACGAGCGCCTCGGTCAACTTCTTCCAGGCTGCACGTTCCTGTGCACAAAAGCGTAGGAGGAAAAGGTCTGGGGCACATTGAATGCGGTGTCCTGCGGAAAGTGTCTGAAGGTCGGCATCGAGGACCATCGGTAGCGTTAGTCGGCGTCTGCCTCTCCATTTGCCGGTCTTGCTGGGGTTGAAGAAGGCTTCCATGAATCGGTATGCTGGAATGCCTGCAGGTCTGCGGAGGATGTGGCCAAAAAGACTCCATCGACTGCGAAGCAAGTGGAATCGGAGCGGCTGCGTCTCCGTACGGTCGTAGAGCTACGCATTGGAAATCGTGGCTGGATAACGTACTCCGATCACTTTGCGGAGCTGTTGACGATGGAAACTCTCGAGGCTACGTAGCATGGAACCAGTGAGGGCCCAAGTCTCGCAGTTGTAGAGCAGAATCGGCAATACGTAGCAGTTGTAGAGCCGCAGGCGCGTAGCTTCCGAGGTCTTCGATGGCCAGAGCCAAGATTTCCACATGTGGTGTAGTGCAGCAGTCACTAAATTCTTGCGGCAGGAGACGTCTTCGGCGTCTCCGACGAAAGAACCTAATTTGCTCGTAATTCGCCAATCTTCATCCTTAGCACGAGTGATCCGGTTTGACAGCGCGATTGTGCTGCGGTGTACGATAGTGTCTTCGGTCTTGGACGTGTTCATCTGGAGTGACCATGTAACTAGAACGGCAGGGGCTTCAGTCTTGATCACGGTAGCTATGTCGGCGCTCTGGCAAATAAGGTCGGCGTCGTTGGCGTACACGATCATTTTAGCGAGAAGATCGTGGGGAACGTCGAGCTGTCCGGCTAGATCTCGTAAAGCTGCTTCGAGGTAAACAACAAAAAGAACGGGGGAAAGAGAGTCACCTTGGGGAGTACCTGTATTGCTCTCGAACGGGGAGAACAGGCGACTGCCGAGTTGAAGGGAGAGCAGTGTGTCTTGTAGTAATAGCCGGATCAGTCGAATTTCGTCGTCATCGAGAAGTGGCTTGAGCACGGAGAGGAGTTTTTTCGCGGTTGACAGTGTCGGAAGCACGTGAGAGGTCGATTCCAAGAATATGGAAGCGGTCCTTGTATCTCTGAGTGCGTGCTGCTATCCACATGTGAGCCCACACTGCATCGGCAGTGCTGCGACAGGGTCTGAACCTGCTTTGGTGCGGGGACAAATATTGTTCGACCTTGGGGGAGATGCGGCGTAGCACCACCAAAGAGATCGCCTTTCGAATGCTGTTGAGTAAGACGATGGGTCAAAGGCTGGCGCATTGGCCAGCCGGCTTGTTTGGCTTGGGGAGTCCGAGAAGAATCCCTTCGCCTAGGCGGATACTTGTCTCCGGTGGAGAGTCCGTGGTTGATGATTTCAGCGAGTGGTTGAGCTAGTAGCTCTGATTCGTACTTGAGTAGCTTGGCAGGAATGGAGTCCGGGCCTGTTGCGCGTCTATTGCGTAGGCGGCGGAACGCGCGTTCGAGCTCGAAGGCGGTGATCGGATTGCTCAGGGGTCGTTTGACGCCGTCGTCGGCGACGGGCGTGCGCGTGGGATTACAGAACTGGCCCTAAAAGTGTTGCTTGATCTGGATACCTGCTTCTTGGCGGCTGAGTATACAACCACCTATAGAATCATGTAACGAGAGTGATGGAAAGACCGTCGGAAGAGGGATCGCGTGGCTTCAAACATGTGAGTCGAGCGGTTCGACTGTTCAATGATGGCGAGTTTCTCGTCAATGAAAGCTTCAGCAAGAGCTTTGCTGCGTTCTCGAACCCGGTGCAGAAGTTGGTTGCGTTTGGTCCGAAGAGCCTTGACGTCTTGCGTGTGGTCGTTGCAGATGAGCTGCCGAACTTGAAGTTGTTCGTACGAGAGGCAAGAAAGCTCGGGATCCACCTCTTTATAATGCTTTACAAGCGGCATGTAGCCGACAGAGTCCGCCGCGGTCTCAAGCGCAGAGTAAAGAGTGCTTTTACATCGTTGGTTCGTAGTTGTCCCACTTTGCGGTAGGTAGGCGAGGGACACCTCGAGATATTCTCGATACAAGGTGCGGTACGTGCTGTCACGGACAAGAAGATGTGTTGCCAAGCGCGTTTCAGCTTCGCTATCACGTGCTCGTTCTTGACGTCGGCGTAGTCCACGTAAGACGCGGAGGTCGAAGTCGAGCGTGACGAGCTTGTGGTCCGACGGTGTGAGAGTGCCCTCCCCAGGATTGCGCATTACTGCATAATGTCTTCGTCCGTTGGCTGCAGATGATGTAGTCGTTTTGGTTGAAGATGCAGTGGTCCTTAAGTCGTAGTGTCCATGTCGTGATGTTGTGCGCACGTTTCCTAAATGCTGTGTTAGTGATAAAAAATCGTTGGCATCACAGAAAGAAGCGAGGATGTGGCCATTGCGGTTCGGTCGGCCACGGCCCCATTATCCAAGAAACGATTCATTGTCGCGGAGTTGACCAATTTAGGCGTTAAAGTCTCCGAGGTTGATCGTCGTGTCGCGTTGAGGCAGCTTCGATAGCGCTTTGTTCAGGTCCGCGTAGAAGCCGTCGATTGCTACAACAGGATACCCACTATGGGGCGCGTATGCGTTCACGATGTTCACTTGCTAAGCTTTAGGTAGGCATAGTTGAAGAACCCCAACTCGATCGGACTGGGCCCAGTATTTGTAAAGAAACCTGCGTAGATGGGGGGCAACTGCAAAACCGATTCCGTGCTAACGGTTGGAGCATGGAAGCGTAAGGAAATGATACGTACCGGCCTTCAGTTCACTCTAGAATGCAATACGAGTCTCTTGAATCCCCAGGATGTCGATCTTGTACGTCGACAGATCCCTGGGAAGGGTTTCATATTGCTTGCGCTGGGAACCAATTGATTGAACATTAAACGTACCTAAGCGGAGATGCCGAGGCGTCGGGCGCGGCTGCGTGCGTCGTGGCGGCTTGGCTGGAGGCTGGGGGTAAGAGAGGGTAGAAAGAGGTGGGTAGAAGGAGAGACCCGTCAAAGACTGACGGATGCCGTGAAGCATTCGTCGGAAGGCCTGAGTTAGCATCATGTTGGCTCAAGCTTCCCGAGAGGGCGTCACCCCAACCCGACCAGTATCTACCTTATTGTACTGGGTTAATACAGACAGTAGCATCATCATACTTCTTCTTCAGTAACTCCTGTTGTATATAGTTTTAAAACTTGATTCAGTTCTCCGAACTGGATTTTTTATATCAAAGGGCTAGCTCCTGAGCTTGCTCCCCTATCTTAATGAAAGTATGGCTTGCATGTCCAAGCACGATGAGCTTCCGATACTTTGCATTACAAATTACTACTTTCATATATTCTTGTGAGATCCTTCAAGTAAACTAAAGAAAAAAATCATGTGTTTCTCACCAGATCCTTCAACAATGTAGATTACACGTGGTCTTTTTGAAAGCGCTTGAATAAGAAATATTGGACTGCATGCTATCAAGAGGATCTACGCACAAGCAGCAACCATGACAGGAGATTCACACAAGCCACCCTACTAAGGCCCCTCCTTCTGCGAGACCATCATGAAGCGCGTTTTTTAGTAATAAATGAAGGCAAATGCTAAACGGCTGGGTTCATTTTTATTCGGCTGGGTCATTCTGATTTGTTATCAGAAGTAGTTTAGAAATAGCCCGATTTCGTCAGGAGTAGATCCCAAATACTCAATTCACTATTACTGTTTACTCACTTGCCCGTGCAAAGCTCAAAATGACGATTTCAGTGCAATTCGCGGCTAAAACCCTACTCCAGTCCTTACTTCCTGGCCGAGCTCGAATTCTGTAAGCAACAAAAACACAGGCTTGTTTTTTTAGTACGCGCAATATAATCCATTCTGGGAAACCCGTAAGAACGGCCTTGTCACCGGTCGTCTGCGATACACTTGGACGTGCCACATCCATCATGTCATATCTTTATGACCTCCTCGTCGTGTCTTTATGAAGATGCCACAAACACCTTCACCTGGAGTAAAAGGGAATTTCTCATGAGCTGGGCCGTGAACAGTATGCCCGCTTTGCCAACAGGAAGACGCGCTGATTCGTACCAGTAGAAGAGCATCTATCCTATTACAAGCAAGGTGATGATTCGTTCATTACGGGGAAGGTGACATGGAGGTCATGAAAAGCGACCTTGATCGTACGCCGGATAACATCATCTGGAAGATTTATTTTGATATCAAGGCCAATTGTATCGAGGTCATGACGCCTGCACCAAAGATGTTTTGTCAAGCAAGTACAGCCAAAAAGATGGAGTACTGGGTCGTGTCGGTGCGTGCGCACTTTGATCTCATACAATAGTCAGATACGTGGCTATTTTCATTATATAGCTGCTGTGGCGCTTGCGACGTCAGAAGAACCGAATGATCCAAGTGCTGGAGTGCTGAGTGCGACATCTGTGCAGAAGCCATGGATTGAGACGTACTTTCCGCTTTCGAATATACTCGGGAAATCGTAAAAATGTGCGCGGACCTAATATACTTATTAGTAGTTGGATCCGGAGGAGTAGTGATCTAAAAATCGTTACAAGCCATGGTTTTGCTGAGTGAACAATAGGTGGTAAAGGACTCGGTCATGGCTCCGTCAATGATTATGGATTTGAGAGGTATAAACGAGTAATTTTGGTGCCGTAGAAAGCGGCAATCAACCGCTAACTTTATCCTTTTTGTGTGACATAATGTGGTGGATGTGAACGGTGTGGGATAAGCCAGACTTTGGAGCTGCATCAATGCGTGCGCCTCGTGATTTACAACTTGGCTGCAAAATGTCGCTGGATTCGTTCGCTATGTGAATGACAGCCTTTTCCTGGTATTCCGTCACATTAGGGTAAACACCTGCATTCAAAAAGTCGTATACACAATTATCATTGCCAGCCTGGACAGCAACTTGGCAGTATAATATCAACTATAAGTAGAATTTCCTTAATACTATGCGACACAGGATCCTTAGTTTTGTGAAGACACACCGGGTTTGAATGGACGTAGTTGACTGTGATGTTATGGTAATAAATTGATCGATCGCGTCCAAAATGGCCCCGAAAAGCGATATTGATCGCGTAAGAGAACGCTTACCAGGAAGTAAGGACTGGAGTAGGGTTTTAGCCGCGAATTGCACTGAAATCGTCATTTTGAGCTTTGCACGGGCAAGTGAGTAAACAGTAATAGTGAATTAAGTATTTGGGATCTACTCCTGAAGAAATCGGGCGTATTTTTGAACTACTTTTGATTAAGAATCAGAATGACCCAGCCGAATAAAAATGAACCCAGCCGTTTAGCGTTTGCCTAAATGAATGGCTTGAATTTCTGTTTCTTTTGTAAGATGAAAGGCTCCAATTCATTTATTACTTGACCAAAAATAAAGAATTCGCTCACATGATCATGGGATGGATCTGCATTACGTGAGGGATCACGTAAAAAGCGGAACTATAGTAGGGTGAGTTGTTTGTACCCCCAGAAAGGTTGCGGCGTCTACGTAGACCCTCCCTTGTCTTTAGTCTATTTCGGTACTCAATACATAAACAATACACTCGAATTTTTAATCGAATTGGGTTTGGCCTCTGCTATCGACAAAGTGTAAACACTTTGCTAATATGTTATGACCAAAAAAACTAGTTGTGAATAGCAAGTCACTGTTAAAGACTTGCTATATAGTACGCGTTGATATCTTGCTGCGCATGTTCCCTTCATTAGCATGCTGGAGTCACTACTTCACTGCACGTATGCACATTTTAGCGAATTCAGCATTCTAATGTATCTTGATTTGGCAGATGACGCTTAGCAAGACGTACAATGTGGGGTGGCGGGCCATACCATATCATCAAAATTTCTTACGAAACTCTGGCAATTAAACTAGACTCGATATTTTTGTTACCGCTTACTTGATTCATGACCAGATCTTCCGGACTGGTGTTGTTGTTTCTGCATAACATTTACAAAAGATTACTGTTCCAAACAAAACCGACAGTACAAGGTGAAGAAGATTATTGGGAGAAGCAAGACGCATGTATGCCTACAAGATAGATGCCCGCGGGAGGTTCGTTGACGAAGCGAGAGCGGATGGGTGTAAAACCAGCGCTTAAGCTTCCATGCTCATCAATAGCCATTTCGATGTGAACATGGCCATCGCTAGAGCATCGTGGCAAAGTCACATTAGAAATTATGCTAATGGTTCCTGGACACCCAAGGTGGAAATAAGATCCGGATATGTGGTGGAAATTGCTGGGAAATTGTAACGGGCACTGGTGACTCGAACTGACACTGTACACGTTCACTTACACTTACACAATGTAAGCAGTGCCGCGCGTCACTTCACGTATAGGGTACGCGCAGAGGAAGACTAACTATCAAACACTTGTCAAAATTGTATTAAATATAGTTACTTCCTAATCAACAGTCTATGCTTTAATCCTTTTTTCGTCCTCAAAAGAAGACGCGTGCTGATAGTACGGGTGGATCTTACCCACATAGAACCTAAGATGAGTGCGCATCCCACTAGAAAACACGATCGTGTACGCATTGCCTTTGCGATGTAGTACACGAAACGGGCCGAAGTATTTGGTTAGTATGAAAACTACTACCCACATAGGTAACTATGTGTTTAGGTAGATTTACCGTAGACAGTAGCACTAAGTCTCTAACATTAAAAAGAAGAATATATGCTCTTCCATGCACATCAGCGTTTCATTGTTGCCGGTCTACCGCGTTATCGATATAGTCCTGCACGAAAGTACCACTGGTTCTCGTGCAAATGCAAATGCTTCTGCTGACTCGAACTTGTTTATCTCAGTGTGCCTAGTGCGCACTGCCAAGAGATCGTTCTCTTCTTCATCAAGGGTGTCTTCATCCTCAATGGTATAGTCATTTGCAATGCTGAATATACCAGTCGAAATATGCATCCTTCGCGTCGTCGATTACGTCGACGCATGATGGGCACGATCCAGAAAGATTTGTTCTCGAGCGAAACCACCCCCCTTGAGCTACTATCACTCTCTAATTGGGGCGGGTAGACGTGAATAGCGTAATCCATTTACAGAACACGGTGTATGCGTTGCTGACTCGTGCACCAAGTTTTTGATGACGAGCTCGAGCATCGGCAAGAACTCGCTCCAACTCGTAAACGACTGGACGGAACCTCGATTTATATATTCCAAGAGCGGTTGAGGCGCGTTACGTCTGACCATCTGGCCCAAGATGGTCAGATGTTGACATAGTCAGACATGTACCGAGTGATTCAAACACGGATTGTCAAAACTTCGCCGTGAACCGCGGGTCTCTGCCCGAGCCTAGTTCACGGGGGATACCGTAAAGTCGAAAGACTGTGTCAATGCAGACACGGGCACAGCGCTGTGCTGAGATTGAGACTTAAACTGCAGCAAGATGTACCATCTTGCTGAATCGGTCAACGAGCACAAGGATGCCATTATTATTGTTAGCGCCTTTATGGAATCTGAAGGCGAAGGCCATTGAAACAGACTGCAAGTACTCTGCCAGAACTGATAGAGGCTGTAGTAGCGCAGAGGAAGGACTAACTTCACTTGTTGACACACCTCGCACGAACGAATTTACTTGAGCACGAACTGATACTGGAGGGGCCAGTAAAAGTCGCGACTTACCGTGAGATAAGTCTCCTCACGCCCACGATGCCCACTAGGCGGTGCATCATAGCACTCATACAAGATGCACAAGCGCAAATCATTATGAGTGGGGACGACGACACGAGGTGTGTTGCCAACAACGGCTGTATAATACAGCACCCGTTGCGTGTTGTGTATCGATCCGCGGAAGATCGATACAAGGCCAGTAAATCTTTAATAGATTTACGAGATGGAGTGACCAGATGATCCATTAGTCGCAGAATAGCCTCATCTTCTGCGTAGGCCTTTTTTATGTCGTCAAGAAATGTTGACGACGGAACACTAGTGACTAGTGTTGCAACAGTGGTATCAACCTCACTGTTGTACTGCGCAGCCGACTCAAAATCGGGTCGGCGCGACAACGCGTCCGCGACGACATTAAGTCGTCCGGGTTTGTACTCTACGGAGAAGTTGTACATGCGAAGAAGGACAGCCACCTCGCCATTCTTTGCGCGATATATGGACTGTTTACGGTCGTGCGTCATGACGCATGGTCCGCATGCAAGACAAACAATCTATCTTCCCGAAGTTAGACGCAGAACTTAGCCGGTGCATATTTTTATGAAGGAGTTCCTTTTTATTCACTGGATAATTACGCCCAGATGCTACATTTAACGTGAATGATTGCAGAAGACGCGCTCTGCGCTGTCTGGATCGTACTGCATTAACGTACAGTCGATTACGAAATCACTGGCGTCACATACCACATCGAATGTTCTGTCCTGATCAGCAATTGCCAAGATGGTCTTTTGTATTAAGCTCTTCTTAATACCTTCAAAGGAACGCTAACAATCAGCGTTCCATGTCCATTTCTTGTACGTTTTCAAAAGATGAGAGAGATAAAAGTTTATCTCGGCGTAGTTGCGCGAGCACTTGTGCAAGTACGCCTAGACCAAGGAGCTTTCTAAGTCCCTTAACGTCGACTGGCACAGGTCAGTCGGTAATCGCCTTGATCTTTTCAGGATCAGGGCGTACGCCGTGTTCACCTACGATGCACCCAAGAAGTGGTATTTTGCTCACAGCGAATATACACTTGTTCGGATTGGCGCACGGATTGTGCTTGCATATAGGCGTAATAACCTGACGGACGTGCGTTCTATGAACCTCAACGTCCGTCTTTCTACCAATAGCCTGGCTATGGACGAACTTATTGTCAAATTAACTGAGGCGAAGTCTCGTGCAGGTCTTAACAGATTTGTAACGCCATCTGTTGAATGTGGCAGGGGCGTTACTAAGCCCTTGTGGAATTTTCATTTACTCTCTAATCATACTACTGGGGTTTCATAATGCGTGTACGGGGTGTTCATTCTACGAATAAGGATATGATCGGCGTCTGAGACGTTGCCGTTGCAGCATTTAACTTGTTGAATGCATGCACTACCCGCCGTCCTCCTGTGGCCTTTCACACACAGAACGTCGAAGAGCTATGTAGTGAGGTTGACTATCTCACATGACCCGCAGCTAAGCGATCGGCAAAGAACTTGTCGATCGCTAGTACTTGCTCATGAGGCAGTGGCCACTGCTTCATAACAGTACTTCGAGCCCGGTTTGAGCTCGATTTCATGTCTAGTGCCTTTATTCTTAGGCAACTCGCATGGTACGGATTCAGGAATGACGTCCTTGAATTCGATCAAATCCTTATACAAAGGACTTACCTGAAGCAAATCCCAATATTGAGACGTGTATCGTTCAATCCGAGTCTCTTCATCGAGGACACTTTCTTCCATCGATGAGCTGCTGAGAATCCGTTTTATTTCGGCAAATACAACTGCCGACCGAATGTCAGTCACGTATTCGTCCTCTGCGTCCAGTACGCAGATCTGCTTGACTTTTTTTTTGCCACTACACAGATCTCATCGGAACCATTCTGGTTCTAGCGTTCCAACTGAGTTATCGCCAAAGTTGATTCGAGGGCGCAATCAGATCAAGTGTACAAGCGCCTTCACTTGACCCGTCAATAACCAAGACTACTAATGTCTCGGTTTCTTCCTGAGAACCCTTTTCTACAGGCCGATGGGGAATTAATTCCTCATTTGATAAGATCTCGTTACCTCAGCAATAACCTTGATATAATCTATCTAAAGGACGTAGGCACTTATTCCTTAAATTTCTTCTAGCTGTGGTCGCGCTATCACATCCAAGCCCTCTATGGTCGACTCTCCAATCGAACTAGGATTATCGTGTTGGCTCGCGTGGACAACCGGTTTATTCATTCTTAGATGTTGTCCGCTAGGCGTACATCCACGCCCCGTTCCACTAGACTTATTCAAGTGGGGGCGTTCGACGCTGCCTGTGCATTCGCACAGTTGTCGGAGATTGCCCCCATAGTGTGATTGATTGTAACAATATGATCTTGTGAAGTGATACTAACAACCGTACCACAAGTGAGGCCATTGTACTCACTTGCAGTACATCCACACGCTTGCAGACGCTTCCAGAAGTTCATCTGATCGCCATCTGATGAACAAGTGGCAGGCATCTTCACGGTTCGATGCTGCCAGCTGATCCTGGGCTCGTACCTTTTGAGACAGGGTAACCCTAGGGTGACATCAGGTTTGACATCCAAACCCAGTACGATGAAATCGGTTTTCTACTGCAAATCTTCTCACTTGTAGTGTAATCTCACTCCACCTTTCATTACTGTTATAGATGCGCGTGTTGCAAAGCGCACCGTCATCCTCGTAGGAGGTATGTCGCGCTTAACGAAATTGAGCCTAATATCATCTAGAAACTGGCAACACCAAAGTTGTTCGACTTCCCACAGTCAATTAGCACAGAGTGACAAATCTTCTGTCACTTCTAAATTCAAGTTGACGAGGGGTACCTCATCACCAAGTGCGGAGACACACAATCATTGTGTATCTGGAGCGTATTTTATCAAGAGATTTGCAAATTCTCTTGAAAGTACTGTATCAGTAGGGTGCTCCGCCTCTACTGACTCCGACCGTTGTTTTACGGTCAACTACGTTGTTGCGATTATGCAACAACGTTGGAGCCGCGTCCGTTGCCCTTCTTGGTGGACGGTCAATCAGATCGCTCAGTGTTTCGAGACACTGGTCGTAGGGCACAACACTCGTAGGCGAAGTGTCCTAGTTTCTGAAAGTGATTGCACGTTTGAAAATGCGTACTGTTTAAAGATCGAGGTCTCTCACGCTATATATAACAGAGGTTCATGAATTCTGGACCTCCAATATAGAGTATTTACACTTACTCCTTGGTCAGAGGAATACTTATAGACTCGTATAGTCTCTTAGCCGATTAAACGATACGGTTATAAACTTAGAGGGTCTTTATTCCTCACTTACTTAGTTAGACTTACCTTTAGGTATCCAAACAAGCTCTCAATCTTCTAATCTTTGTTCAGGTGACTAATGAATCCATGAAAATCACGCGGCACTAATGCTCCAAGATTAGTAGCCTTGATACAGGCTGCTGACTCTCACGACAAAGACGTCTTAGCAAGACAGGTGGCTTACATTGATCAAAAGGGATACTGAATTTATTTAATGATTTATAGGGATAATAAACCTCATGTATGTCTTTAACCTTGAAACTATACTATCGAGTCGAGTAGTCCTAATGGAGTTTCTTCTGGTGTTGCCACACTAGCACAACGCCGTAATTTGAAGACCCTATAACGATAGATTTTATCTATCCGTAATCAATAAGTTACGGTATTACCGCTAGCATATGTGATACAATCATACGCGTATCAGTTTCACCAATCTCTTTTTGTGTGTATCACACCAGCGTACCTGGTTATCGCGACCGTCTGTCTAACCCCGTTACACCCCCCTTACACCAAACATACATACCCTAAATCAACATTCTTCACCTTTCTCATTGAGAAAGCTTCGAGAGAATCGATAACCTCACGCTTTTGTTCACACCACCTTGCGCATAAATGGCGAAGTTCTCGCATTTCTCCGAGTCTTCGGAAGACATCATGCAAGAAGAAAACATCGGCTATTATGGCAGCGACAATGTCGCATCAGGGGATAAAGACCCCTAACCTTACACGTCAGCGTCACGCGAACCCTCGCGCATAGCGACGAATCCATCTTTTGAAAGAAGTACAGCTCAAGCGCTAACAGTGCTGCGTGCTTCCCCAACTACTCTTGATGAACCCTTCATCACCAACAAGCTCGATGAGCACAACAGCATTATATCGGTGATAATGAGAGTTCTAGACATCTATCTCCGACATTAGCTATTTATCGAGGCTCATTCGGACTATCGCTTTAACCCTTTAAGCGTTAATGAGTTGTGGCAAAAGCTCGCGGGCATTCTTTGACCACTTGACTCACAGGGCGCGAGGCTACGACGTCTACGGACATTGCCGAGCGAGGGGCTCTCAAGAGAGATACCTAACACCAGAAACGACGTCTATAAACCATTACCAGGCCAAATTGGCGGAACAAGCACGTGGTGTCTCTGTACCCTCACAGAGAACAGTCCCTATAATTCTATAGCCGGTCGAGAGTGAGGTCGAACATGGCAACGCTTTCACTCGGTGGGCTCATAGAGCACTTCGATTTCCTAGCATGAATGTCCTTTGAGATAGTGCCTCGCATGCCACATAATTGTATCGAGCGCAAACTACGTTACTAATTTGCTAAGCTGAAGGTTAAAGGCCAACTACGATAACTGCATTGTAATAGGTACGCATAATCAGCTGCTGGTTAAACCTCCACTTTTTAGACTGTGCAGACAGTCGCGGGTCAGTCGGTGTTTGTAAGCGAGCTGTACATCCCCAAACCTATTGGTGGGTATTGCGTTGGAATGCAGGTCGATCTCAGCGCCACGCTCAAAAACTTCAACAGCGTACTGTGAAATCTTGCCAAAGGGGCATTTCAAACTCTCATGATTTCTTAGACTATGGGTTTCCATCCCAATCCACTAGATACAAGTATTGAACCTGTGACGACGCCTCTTCATAAGCCTCTCCACATGGAACTGCAGGTTCCCTTCGAGCAGCGCTGGAGGAGGTAGTTGTGCCTGTGCACGCTCATGAAAATTTGGCGTCCGAGTTGATGCGCCTCCGCGAGTCTCTCGCTCATTTGAAGAATCCACTCGATGAGTCTTTGACTGATTCGAAACGACTTCGGGAGATTCTCGACCAAGTGCAGTGTGCCGTCCGGAGTTGTCTCAGTTGCGTGAGCAGGTGCACCGTCTCGGCTCGAACTACTCGGTCAACAAACGACTGAGGAAGGTGGAATACAACGTGCCTCGGTTGGATGGTCAGGTGGAGCTCTTTCGAAGATCCATCCATCGGGGACGACGATTACTCTCAGATGCAAGCTACACCAGGTCCATGAGAAAAGGATCATGATATGGATAAAGCAATCCAAAGTACAACACAAGGTGTGTGCGCAGTTTGCGCGGAATATTGAGTGTATAGGCAAGGCCTTTCTTCGCTATGACCGTGAACGGTCCGATGAAGTGTGGGCGCAACTTTGTCTTAAAGACTGAAGACACTACCTTTGTTGGTAGATTTTTAGCATTTAGTAAGACTTGGTCTCCAACTTCAGAAGAATCAATACATCCTCTTCCCCTTACATCATCTTGTTCGTTTGATTGTCTTGGCTATCCGCCATCGCATCACGCGCATGTCGTAAGACACTAAAGCGCGTCGCATGAAACTCGCTCACTTGTTTCTACATCGTGGTAGGGCTGATATCAGCAAGCGTTTCAGCAGAATCTCTTCCACCGATACCAGAACCACGTAGCGGTGGCGTGAGCATGACGCGGGGGCGCGCGAGGATATTCATATAGCAGGGATTAAATCCGGTCGAGGCATACACAGCATTGTTTAGCGCAAATTGGATGACATGGAGCATCAAGATCCAAGTCTTGGGTGACTTAGCACAAACACTGCGAAGAATATCGCCGATAACACGATTGACTTTCTCAATTTAAAAACCGGTATGTGGATGATCCGCTGTGTACGTGTCCCATCGTGTGCCAAGCATCTTGAAGATGGAAGTTTGAAACTTTACTGTGAAGTGAAGGTCGCGATCAGCGATGATCGCCAGAGGCAACCCGTGTTGACGAAACGCACGATCAATAAACAGCATAGCTGTAACTCTACCATCGATGGAGTCCGGCGCAGCCGCTGAGTGAGCCATCTTTCTTAAACGGTCAACAAAGACCATATTCCCCGTATTGCCGTCACAGTCTTTGGGAAGACCAAACACAAATTCCATGCTGCGCTGCCTTTAGCAAAGTCGGATGCGTCGCAGACGATACTAAACGTTTACTCAGGATTTGGCATCGCCAAAATGGAAACAGAAAGGAGACTTATCTTTACTGCTGGAAAATGCGTTAGCATGGGTGTTGTTCCAGGGCCAATCTTTATCCTTCTTAAGGAGAGCAGTTAATGGCCGACACATATCAGCATAATTCTGGCTGGGTTGTGTAACTAATTGGAAAGGCCAAGCTACTTACGCAAGTTGTTTCGATTTTAGGAATCGGCCAGTCAACTAGCCGTGACTCTAGCGGGATCCGCTCTGATGCCACGATTACCAAAACAAAATCCTAGGAAAGCAATCTCCTTTTCACCAAGATGCATTAAAACGTGTTGGTGAACAATTTATTCGTGCGCATGCACTCAAATTCGGCTCGCAGATGACCATGTGGTTATAACATCCGACCCACCATGCTCAGCACGCCTATGGACAAAACTGTCATTAAAGAATGTCTGTGCATTATCCGATGAGGAAGGAAAAGTTGCGCCACCAGACAATTAAATGTAGCTGGCGCGTTAGATATCACTTGGGGCATCACCATTCATTTCTATACCATACAACTCAGAGTTCTCACGACGGTCAGCGGAATGTCACTTGCTCGCATGAGAAATTGTTAATATCCATCGACTAAGTCGAGTGCACTTTACATAGTACAACCAACCATGTTGATTTGAAGAACATCCTTTCGAGAAATGGGTGTCTGTGCCGTAATATTACTCGCATTAAGCTTGTTATAAGCATGCCCAATACGCCACTTGCCGCTCGGCTTTTTGAAACAAAATGTCGGTGTCGAATGTGGAGATTTACTCTCACGTACCCTTCCTGCCTCCTCCTTGGAACGAAAGAATTCATAATGAAGCTAGATTGTTCCTTTCACAAGGGCCACTGTCGTCTGACACAATATTTGGTCCCAGTAATCATATTAATTTCATGACGGACACTCCTATCTGGAGGTTAAACAGACGGTGGATCGTGACACACGACAACTTAGAACTCCTTGATCAAAGAATAAAAGAGATCGCGAGGATTCTTCCGTATAGGTGATCCACTATGCGTACTGAGTGCCGCTTTTGTGTCTTCTAATACATCTTCGTCTAAAAGCGAAGAAGAATTCAGCTCGATGA
The DNA here is from genome assembly GCA_000173235.2 of Hyaloperonospora arabidopsidis Emoy2. Lineage (NCBI taxonomy): Eukaryota > Oomycota > Peronosporomycetes > Peronosporales > Peronosporaceae > Hyaloperonospora > Hyaloperonospora arabidopsidis. The sequence goes on from JH598114.1 coordinate 63,000, forward strand.
TGTCGGGTCGAATAAGCACCACTTCTGAAAGGTCGTCATCCTTTAGTGAGTGACAAAACTCATCGAATGACAGCTCTTCGAGTTCCAGCAAAGCGCCTAGCGAGAGTACAACCTCAAGGCTGGCCGTACCATCACAGATACCAGTCACCCATTGACGAGTGTCTACAACTGGGCGTCATTATCACGTTGTGACATAAAATGTACGCTTCGTGGTCCGATGTAGCCACTGTGGGTAAGCCCGGACATCTCGAAAAGATTGAGGTGGCCGTCTATTCCTGATTAATACTCTCATCAATCTGAATTTGCTCTACACTAGAGCTGATGTCACTATCGACATCCGATGACGAGTCATTTGACTCGATCTCGTCATCGCGTGGATTACGTACGTGGTAACATTCTTGCGACGCGCATAGAACTTGATCAAGCCGTATATATGCATTTCATGTAATAATTTTATGTCTTTTCTGCTGATCTATCCAGGAGAAAGCCTATGAGAGTCGACCGCAATTGAAGAATCGTCTGAATGCGCCTTTTATGCGGCACTCCTTGACGTTCGGAGACTCAAAGTTAGCTGTATTGATGGTATCGGCGTCGTCGTAGTCGTCGTTATCGCAAGTGACGTTTTTGCTGATGACGCTGTTGTTGGCCGCATCATTGGCAACGGTTTTGTACTAAACGTGTTGTATGCACTTTTCGACCAGGTCTCTCATTGTTGCAACCGGGAATGTATTCACCATGATGCTAATGTAAAAATTCCTGTAATAAAAAGACATGATAGTTACGAGAATTGTAAAATACACAACCATAAAAGGGAACCGTTAATATTCCCTTCGTTTTCTGGTTAAATCCCTTCAGTTTGAGATAACGCTACATGATTAGCTGATTTACAGGCATGCCTTAAGGATATCATATCACTAACCGCTTTTTAACGTCGATACGACCTAATTTTGTATAGTTCGCAATCGTTCTTTGTTGTTCTTTGGTGTAAGATTCTGTCAAGCCTTGCTTAAAACGTTGTGAAGTCGAAGCTCTTATATTTGCAGATGCGCGCAACCGCGCACTTTATTCTAAAGCTCGACGCCTCTACGACAGCGATCAATATCCATTGCGCTTACATGCCGGTAGAAACTGATAGAATAGTATAGACGTGTTGTTCCTTCAGAAAGCTCAATGTCGCGAAGCTCCTTGAGTTACGAGCGAATGATGTAGCATTAGTGCAAGTGAAAACAGCAGTAGCCACTTTCGACCTTTTTCTTGTCGAGGACATTTATGCGCTCATAGATCTTATGAAGAATTTGTTTCAGGGGAAAGGCTAAACGCACCGATCAGTAGTGGGTAATCGAACTGGTGATGTATTTTGGCTACCAAAAAAGGACGTTATACCCTATGTATTTATCAAATCAAATTATAATGCTACAGTGAATATCTGACGCAGTAACCTTTGTTGAGACACACTGCAGTTATTTCATGCGACCATATTCATGCCATATAACTAGAGAATTGTTAAATGCACGCCTTAAAGTCGTTGGACGGACGCCTTGTTAAGTGTACACCTCTTTGGCTAACCTAACCCACCACAGGCTCATATTTACTACCAGGAAGAAAAACATTGGAGAGATCGCAGGCAGATCACAAAAATCTTGATTTTAGAATATTCTTTAAGAGATCATTTACTGGTTGAGAACACAATATAAAGTGAAGAGACAATTACTGCGTTCGACTTTTACTTTCTTGCACTTTCCTTCAGCTTGGATCTTCTTTTGCAGAGCTCGCGGTTGACAAAGAGTTTGTTATTTGATTAAGCACGATATTGTGTAAACAATTGCAACAGATAGGTTGTAGGACGGTGGTGTGCAAGGATGATGAGTTTTGATCAATAAATCGATCTACTATCTGTCTCTTCACGTCAGCTGACAGGTTATTATTTATTACCCTTGAAACGACGAGGATCATAGTGTCCGAGTCTTCATTTCCTTGTCAAAGCAGACTTCTTGCCACTTTTCGATTGGAACGATGTTGCAGACGTCGATTCAACAGCAGATTTCTGGTCGTGGCGCTGCTTGCCATACATCAAGCTGCTGTTGTGTAGCTGGACCTCTTATGGTTCTCGAATGGGTTACCCTTATCACCACGTAGCAGCAGTCGAGTAGGCACATACATTATGTCAAGCTCCTCGCGCAGTTGGCTCAACAAGAACCGCTACTGTGATTCAAACACTTTGGACGGGTTGCTCACAAACACTGCAAAAGGAGGCGGTCGAGACTTCATTTGCGTCGCTTACTTGATGTGCATCATCTTGCCTTGACCGTTAGAGGCGGATGGTGTTGTCTCGTGACCTTGAGCCGTCGATTCATGGCCAGTGGTAACGTGAAGGTCATGTTACTCGTACGCCTTTAGGACCTCCAACATTAATTCTTTATCCACTGCGCGTAAGCGCAGAGATGGGAACACCACGCGATTGTGCAAACGATTCTTGCAACTCGTTCTGGATAAGTTTCATCTAAAACTCGACTCCTCCTCTTGCAAGGTCGCACTTGTTAGCTGCTAGCACCAAAGCACGTCCCTATTCAAGAACACGCTGTGCGATAGTCAGGTCCATGTGAAATACATCAGCTTAGGCTCGCTCATATCACGACAACGACCACGACCTGAGTCGAGTCGATTGCATGGAAAGCATCACACACCTACAGGTTCTCAATTTGTTCATCGTGATCATCCTTACTGTATCACCGAGCCCATGAAATGTCGACGGCACTTCCCCACTAAATCAAGAGTCACTCCAGGCCTGTAAAAGATGACAACTCACGTCATTTTGTAAAGCAAAAAAAGAAGCAAAGCCAAATTACCCTTCAGCACGTACTCCAGTAATAACCCGATCGTCGCGCAAAGTCTGTTGAGCAACGTCGGCTCGACGGCATTTAGACAACAGAAATCGCCAGCTTAATCTTTCGCAGCTGAACACGAGTACAAGCAATAAAAGACCTCATCAGCAACCTGTTAGCAGCCTCATACTCATTCAACCCGCACCCGCTACGTACATCGTCCTGTGTGATTGGCGGCGGGACTATCGCCTGAAACGCAAGCACTGACGAGCGAAAACGTTTATAAT
>JH598115.1:12441-27239 GCA_000173235.2 Hyaloperonospora arabidopsidis Emoy2
CACCTTCGGTTTACTATTGATCGAAATGGTTTGCAGTCGCACCATCTCACGGTTGCCTAGGCGTTCCACGACATACAAAAAGTCATCCGACGTGTTTGTCAGCTTACCATTAACTTCCACGAGCCAAGTGGTTGCCCGCAAACCGTACTTATGCGCTGGAGCCTAACACATCGTGGCAATATACGCCCCTTCTCTGAAGCCGCTTGACTGTATGTGGACCTCAGTGCCCATAGCTGAGAGTTGAAACGTGCTTACACTCATACTCATTTCCTTCCGATCGCGCATTACCAAAACATCAACAGTTGTTTTACCATCCACTGCGACTTCCACGTCCGCACTCCCGTACCACCACTCGCCCGTCAATAGCTAACAGCAAGTCACCGCTTTCGAATTTTTTGGCGCAGTCCGTGCCAGCTGCACATCGCTTGATTCCGAGCACCTGACGCTTATCCTCGTAGCACGACTTAAGCTTTTGGATCCGTCCATCCAGAAGGCCAAGGCCAGGTCTTGCTTTTGATAATGGGTACGTCAATAGTTGTGCTGGCAAAATGTTCAGCGATACCGGGATTCGAGACGCCCGAACGTCGATAATAGGTCGGACTGTACTGACTGGTAGCCCACGAAAAGATTCTTTGCGACCAGCATTATCCTGATAGGAAATTGGGAGCCATAGCGCATTTACAGCGCCAGCATCATTGATAAAAACACCTCCCACGGACTTTGTGATACGGTCAAAATGCAGCACCTCAACGTTGCATGCTTTATATCTTGGTGGCTGAAAGTCGCGCAGAGCAAGACGGTCTAGCTTGGTGACGACAGACTTCATGGTGACGACGGTTCAATTACTACTCAATTCAACGTAGTCGGCGGTCTCGCCAACTTCTAGCACTTTCTCAGCCAACACAACACTTTTGATATGGCTTGCTACAGCGCCCAATGGGTTGGGATCGTATTGTACGATAGAGTAATTGTGAATTGGGTGCACAAAGACCACTTTGGCCGGGACTTCAAAGGTCGCAGCAATTGTAATCAACACGTCACCCAACGCAATAGGGACAGTGTTCTGATCCACGACTACGAAACCCTGCTCTCCATCCACCACAACTTTCATACCATGGTAGCTGGAGCTCGATATGCCGTCAATCATATAAGGAATGTCAAAAGACACCATTACGAGCGACCGCAGCATCTTATTGCCCAGTGCGTTTCCTCCGGGAAAACTCAACGGCGCAGGGGCAGACGTCGGATGTCCAGTATTGACGAGATGTATTGGCGCATCATCTCCGGTCGGTGTGTCCCCGATATGTGACTCTGCATGCCATAACCCGTCTTGGTCGTTCCGCGTGCACAACTGCATTGGAAACCATAAACGATCCATCATAATCAAGGCTGTGCGGACACGGTGGTGATCACAATCATAAAGTATCGTAATACTGTGCGAAAACCGTTAGGCAGCGATGCCATGACGCGCACAAAGTCATCCAGCGTTGGGGTAGGCTGTCCCGCCACGGAAGTTATGATACAAGGTTGGGCCAAATGCGCTTTCATGAACATATAGTCAGCTTGCGCTGGGTACACACCACCCACAGGCAGTGAGGCATTGTGAGCTTGGTGGTAGGATAACGCGTGCACAATACCGCCTCCGATTTCCATGTACTTGTCCGGCGTGATTAAATGTAAGTTCTGAACGTGAAGTGTGACTGTGTACTGGTCGCCTCCACGCTGAATCTGAACTTCAACCGCTTAGCAACATGAGAATCCAAACCCCTTAATAGTCAAAAAGGTCGCAGCGTACTTGCCAGCAAACTTTATAAGCACGTCTCCAGTGCACAGCTGATCATGCGCCGGCCCCCCTTGAATGACCTGGTCCGCTACTAGCATGCCTGTCTCTTGCGAGAATTGCTGACGCACCAATACTTCTGTTTCTCCCAACAGCCCAAGCCGCACTTCGTTAAACGCTGTATGGCGAAAAATCGTTTGAATATTACCGCGTGACACTTGTTGACTCTGTTGAATCAGCTCCATCACACGGACAACGCGATTCAACGGTAGGTAGAATGATGACACTGCCTTCTTAGCTCCTCCGGCGTTCAGCGCGATGGCACATCCGTCAATATTCAGGACAGGAGAGCCACTCGAGCCTCCACTTGTACTGCTCGCTGCTGCAAAGTAGAACGTGTTGAAGTCGTTGTACGAACTTGAGCTGTAGGACGGTGCGTCACGATCCAACTTGGCCAAGATTCCTGGCAAGATGAAGAGTTTTTCTCCAGCGTCGTTGCCCACCACGCGGATCTCAGCACCAACTTTGGCCACATCGCGCCTCAGTGGGATCTCATGCAGCTCTGTAAACTTGACCTTGCTAGGGTCAAAGCGGAAGAAACCAAAGTCATGCACATGGTCTCGGTACACCGGCACAAGATCCACCTCCTCCTTATTGAGAAAGATGGCATCAGCCACCACTGGACCAGGTGTCACCACATGTCGGTTTGTCAGGATCAACCCCCTTTTCTTGTCCACCACGAAGCCCGTGGCCACGCTAAAGCTCGCGCCATTGCCGTCGAATGCGCGCACACTCAGCAGCCGGACGCTCACAATGGCGCGAATGCACTTCTCCAGACTTTGCAGCCACAGCTTCGACTCGCCCGTAGACGCTTCCACGCTGTAGTTTACGGACGGAGCAGTGGACGCAGAGCAACTCTATTTGACGTCTTGTTGGTCATCTATCTCACTGGCTCAGTCACTGGCTCAGCTTGAAGCTTTACCGGGCGCTACGGTACCGGTTATATCTGCGAATCAACAGTATAATAGCGATATCCAGTTGCAAGTTTTAAGGTGTGACAACGGGTATATTGCTGGCTTCGTAATCTTTTAGCTAAAACAGTCCTCCCCACTACACCAATGGCAAGTTCAACTATGTGTTTTGCCAACGTGCTTTTTCTGCTAACTCTAACGTTAGTTGCAGTTATGGACAGCATTCCTACACACTACATTCTTCCATCTTCTCTTGACCTGGTCATCCCTCATCCGCAGATAGCTATGCGATTTTCTCTTCAGATTGTGCGGGCCTCGATGTTTCGTGCTTGCCCGCGATGTAACGGGGTGCCTCCGTGAAATGATAATTTACATAAGGTAAAAATCAAGTATGAATATTGCGTTAGGACAAACACAATATTCTCACAATATCATCCTAATAGATAATATTGCCTCGCAGATGTAACACACTACTCATTGGTTGATATAGGATCGAGATATCAACCAATAAAGTCTAGCCACGACAGAAGCACGCAATGAGTGGCGCGCAGATAGTTATAATACATGTTTGTTTGTATTTAGACATAGTCAAATGAAGTCAAATAGGGATTTATTACAAGGATTAACTATACTAAATACAGTTCTACTTTTTACCTTTACTGAGTACTCTTACTCCGTATAGCAATCTTCCTCTGCACGTACGTGTACGTGAGGTAGTCGGACGCACACACCCTTGCACTGTAGGCAGTGTAAGGTTTATTCAGTTACTTGAATAAGGTGTGCCCCGTTACACCTGGTAGCACTTTGTAAGTCCATTCAACGATCATGAATCTGTTGGACGATGAGGAGGATGATTTCCATCCCACGCATGAAAGCTACTCCCATTTGAGTCAAATCGAATGGGACGCTGTCGAACGCTTGAGTTCAACGATAGGGCAAGAAGCCGTTGGCGCACTGCTGTCCGCCCTGAGGCCAGACGGACAGCACGCCACCATCGCCAAGTTCATTCAGAATGAACTTGACGTCGAGCGGGAAAAAGTAACCTTGCTTCACCAACAAGGTTCTCAACAGACGGAGCTGTCGAGAGAACATAGTGCTCAACAGTTTGAACTGTTGAGACAGCAGCAGGCCACTGCTACCGGGTCAACGTGTATACGTCGACCCGAGACTCTAAATATTGACATCTCAAAGTACAAAGGAGCCGATGAAGACTCTCTATTGAGATGGTTCGTGGAACTGGACGATGCCATAAGAGCTCGTCATATCGTCGATGAAGAAATGCATATCGCATATGCGGTCAATCGAACTTGGCAGGGCGTGCAAAGACGTGGGCCTTGGGCCTTAAGTTACACGACCGATATGTCTTTGGGTCGTTGGAAGTCGTCAAGTCCCTGCTAAGGCAAACTTTTGAGCCTCCTCGAGCGGAGTTCAGGGCTCGCTCTGAACTCCTGAGAATCAAGCAAGGTAAACGTGACGTACGCTCGTACATTCAGTACATACGTCACCTTACCAGTCGACCCACTGAACCAACAAACGTTGATTACGTTGTTCATGCAAGTCTGACTGATGGTCCTGTTAAAACCTACCTGTTCCGATTGGAGTTCAACACCCTAGAAGAGGCAATAAGGGTTGCGGAACAGGAGAACTTCAGCGTGAACAGGCTCATGCGAATTCGAATTCCTATCGTCCATCGAGACGACAGGAAAATGGAGGCCCAGAACCAATGGACCTCTGTCACGCGAGGAGCGAGATCTCTCGTGTTAACAACTACAAGAAATTGCAAAAATGCAATAGATGTTAGAAGACAGGGCATTATGCATATGAATGCAGTGCCCCGAGCGCGGTACCACGTACCGCAGGAAACAGCAACCGCCATGCGGCCAAACGATGTCCAAGGCGTGGGTCCGACGTTGTTGCGAAAACGCAACAACGTAACGGACAGCAAAAAAACGGTCAGGGTCAGTAGGTATGGAGCGCCCTACCGATTCAGCAACGTCAAGTGAGTTTGCAGGCCTCTTGAAAAAAGTTGCTCCCAACACTCAGTCATTGTGCGTTGCTGCTTCTGGTAATGAGGTTTCCCTCATTACCTTGAAACTCGAAGTGACACAAAGCATGTCGCTTCGAGCCCTAGTCGATTGTGGGGCGTCGAACAACTTTGTACGACGCCAATCGCTAGACAACAGAGAGTTCGAATATGTTGAGCGAGAGATCCCTCCAACGAGGATGACGGTGCGCCTCGCGACAGGCGCATCCGTAACAGTGATAAAACGTGTAGTGGGTATTCTCTTTACACTTAAAGAAGTCCGATATGATGATGACTTCATCATATTGGACTTGGGTGACATATTTGATGTTATCAGTGGTTTATCGTGGATCAGAAGGTACGAGCCACAATTCAGCTGGCATCGACGAACAGTCGACATGCCTGCCGCTTGTTCATCAGACTACCATCAGATGAACGTCTTGGAGTGTCCATCATCATGTGGATGTACTACGAGCGAGTGTGATGGCCTCGCGTGTGGTTTGGTCGTTAGCACGACTGCACATGGCCATGGAGTGGCTGATCGCCACACCATGAAGCCAGATTCCGGCGACTGTATTGAGATGCAGGTCGCACCGAAGGCCCACCACCCGAATAAGTCGAGTGGACTGGGGCATGGATGTTCTCCAAACGGACAACACCCAAGTAACAACGAAACGACTGCCAATGATTGGCAATACGATGATCTTAGTGCAGTTGGATAATCGCACGTAGAAGACCTGGCCGCGGTAGCGCAACCACCGCCAGAGGATAACGAGGGAGCAATTCCACTGTGTCATATGATGATATAGCTCAAGAAGCTAGTGAGGGAATAAGTCCCCATCCAACTGTGGACATTAGTTTCCAGGAGACAACAGAGACATTAAATGTCCTAGTCAATGACGGATCAAGCATAGGAACTTACCAACTTGATCTGATCGCGCCTCCGAAGACAACTTCGGAGATCACTCAATTGCCCACGCTCGAACAGAAGAGGTTCTTGCGTGATCTGCGTAGGGGCAAAGTCAAGCAGATTTGCGTACTTGTCGCGGAAGACGAGTACGTAACCGATATTCGGTCGGCGATGGTATTCGCTGAGAACGAAAGGGTTTTCAGCAGCTCATCAATGGACGAGAGTGCCCTTGAGAAGACTCGGATTGAGCGATATACATCCCAATCGTGGGAATCGCTCAAAGCAAATTCTCTCTACGATGATTTGATGGAATTCTGAAATGTTATCCGAGAAGCAGTCCCGTGCGAGTTACCTAAGGACAAAGTTACTCGTCACGAAATCGACCTGAAACCAGGTTCAAAGTACTGTGTCATGAAGCAATGGCCACTGTCTCGTGAACAAGTACTAGCGATCGAATTTTTTTTTGCATATCGCTTAGCAGCCGGCCATGTGAGAGAGTTGACCTCTCCACATATCTCTCCGACCTTCTGTGTGCGTAAGGCCACAGGAGAATGGCGGATAGCGCATGCCTTTAACAAGTTAAACGCTGCGATCGTATTGGCTCAAACACCAATACCAAGGAAAGATGTCATCATAGATGGTATGGCAAAGAGTACCATCTTTTCATCGATGGATCTGATGGACGGGTTCTATCAGATCCTTATGCGTGAAAGGGACATTCCCTATACTGCAGTGAGTACCCTAAGCGGTATGCTTTGAGAGTGGTTAGTAATGCCACAAGGGCTAAGTAATGCCCCTGATAAGTACAATAGATGCATTACGAATCTGTTGAGATCTGTGCGAGAATTCGCACCTAGCTATTTTGATGACGTGTTGGTCCATAGCCGGGATATGGATGGACAGACGGATGTGGAAGTTCACCGACTCCACATCCGAAAGGTTCTTACACTGATGCGTGAGCATAAGTTGTATGCCAACCTCAAGAAGTACACATTTGCTGCTAGCGACATACCACTTCTCGGATGCATCGTGGGTTAGCACGGCGTCCGGCCTGATCCGGAAAAGATCAAGGCGATCACTGACTGGCCGGTGCCCACCGACATAAAAGGACTTCGAACGTTCTTTGGTCTAGCGGCGTATTTGCACAAATACTCGCACAATTACGCCGAGATGACTGTTATCTCTCTCGTTTATTAAAAAGAACGAGAAGTGGGCATGGAGCGCTGATTGTCAGTGCTTTTTCAAAGGTATCAAGCAAAGCTTGATATGCTCGCCAGTTTTGGCAATTGCAGACCAAGACAGACCATTTCATGTGGTCTGCAATGCAAGTAATTTTGCCATCGGATGTGCACTGATGCAGTGTGACGCAGACGGTGCTGAGGGTGTCGTCTGCTATCAGTCACGTCAGCTGCAACTGGCTTAACGTAACTACCCAGTCCATGACACGGAACTTCTTGCCATGAAGTATGCTTTGGCAAAATTTAGGGTCTACCTGCTAGGTGATGGACACTTCATCGTATACACAAACCATGCGTCCTTACGCACGGCCGTTAACAGTCCACACCTTTCGCAGCGAATGGCAAGGTAGCTGTCGTTCTTCGTGGAGTATAACTTCTCCGTGGAATATAAGCCAGGACTACTGAATGTCGTCGCTGATGCTCTTTCGCGCCGGCCCGATTTTGAACAGGCTGTGCAACCCGACACTGGTCCGACCACTGTCGCGGTATTGACGTCGAGTGTCCCGTCGTCAACCTTATTCAAAGACATACGCAAGGCGTACGATCCGGCGATGGTGCGTTTGATGGAACATCTCTCGCAACCATCCCGTCAATTCCTTAAATAGTTTCCCCCAGTATATCGATCCTCCACGGATAGATATACAGTCCACAATGGCTTACTGACGTATTCAGCCGTTGCCGACGACACACCTCGTGTCGTCGTACCAGACCATGGTAACCTGCGTCTGCGCATCATGTATAAGTACCACGATGCACCTACTAGTGGGCATCGTGGTCGAGAGAAGACATATCTCACAGTTAGTCGCGACTTTTACTGGCCCCGCCAGTATCACGTCGTGCGAAAGTACGTCCGCGCATGCGAAGTATGGCAACGAGTGAGGTCAGGTTCTTCACTTCGTGTGCCGTTGCAACCCTTGCCCATTCGGGCAGAATGCTGGGAATCAGTCTCAATGAACTTTGTCTTTGGATTCTTCGCAGACCCACACAAGAATACAGGTATTCTTGGGTTCGTCGATAGGTTAAGTAAAATGGTACACTTGGTCGCTATACCTGAATCCAGCAATGCATCGGCATGTGCTCGTGTATTTATTGACACGATCTTTCGTCTTCATGGGTTGCCTCGTGAACTCGTCTCCGACCGAGACCCAAGGTTCACTGCTGAATTCTGGCGATCCGTGTTCAAAACACTCGTAACGCGCCTTCAGATGTCGACCTCTGACCACCCTGGAACAGAAGGTCAGACAGAACGTGCAAACCGCGTTCTTGAAGAAATCCTCCGGGGTTATGTTTATTCGTTTACAAATTGGAGCGAATTATTGCCAATGGTGGAACTCTCCATCAACAACTCGGTGCATGCATCGACGACGCATGCACCATTCTTCGTGAATGGCTTGCGCCACCCACGCCTACCCACCTTCTTAAAGTATAAGTCTAGTTTGAGGGAGGGAGGGAATCATTCGAGCGAACGTCAATTCGGCTCTCACTCATCACGTACTGACCACGAGGTCACCACGTATGACGCCGATGTCGACCACATCGACTTCTGTGAAGAAGAGGAAAGTAAGAGCGAGGGTGCTCTTACTATCCAGATCACTGATCTTGCCGCATTGCACTCCAAGTGCACTATAGGCAAAGACAGCGAGTCAGCAGATGAATTCATACTGGCTCGCGAAAGGGTTGTCCGTTTCGCGCAAAACTCCATTGCAGAAGCAGTGAACCGACAAAAGAAAAACGCAGACAAGAATGGAAGGGCAAATGTTCCTTCATTCAATGAAGGTGACCTAGTCCTACTATCTACGGTAAAATTACCTCGACACATAGTGACTAACGTGGATAGTAACAAGTTACTACCCAATTTCACCGGTCCATTTCGTGTGCTGCGCCGCTTAGTCAACGCATACACGATTGAACTGCCACGAAAGATGCGCATGCATCCTACGTTCTACGTCAGTCGCCTTAGACTTTAACACCAGTACGAGAATTCTTCTGGTGGCGAAATCCCTTGCGCTCAAGGATCTCCAAGAGATACTTGTGCTCGCGGTGCTGGCTATCAGCTCGATTCTGAAGCTCGGATATCTCCCCGCGAAGCCGAGAGATATCCTGACGAGCTCCCACTAGCTTGTCGCGAAGAGAACGCTAATTCCGCTCGTTCTCAAGCTGAGCAAAAGCAAAATCTGATCGATCTCTCTCCCGTTCCGAGGAGAGACGTGTCACATTGTCGACCAGATCCAAACGTCTGATCCTCTCGTGCTCGAGATCCTCGCGCAACTCACACGTTACGCGCTCAAGCTGGCTCACAGTATCAGAATGAACCTGCAAACCCGTCTGAGAACGTGTTTTCTCCTCCGCGTCATCCACTGATTGATGCGCGCGGTGGCCAACGCTTCCTCGTGGAACGCTTGTTGAACCAACGCGATGTGAAGGGAAGTCGGACGAGTTACTTCGTCCGGTGGCGCGGGTATCCACCCTCGGCAGATACTTGAGAGCTTCACCCTCAACTGCTGGTTGATGTTTTGGGCCTTGTCGAGCAGTATGACAAGGCGCATCCGATGCCGAAGAAGGCCCATCGGGGAAGGAACGTCCAGCGCGCTTGTAGAGGGATTGCAAATTAGCTATTCCCTCTTATATCTCTTGAGTGACACGTACCCTCCACCAGTGGTCAGTCATTGAGTAGGCTTCCTTTGGAGCTCGTGCCAAGGTATTCACACAACTTTGGCACGTATCAACCCAAGAGAGGCATGATAGCCCGACGTCTCTTAACAACCGATGCAGTTTGAAACGTGCACCGGTGGAGATCATTTTCTCAAACCGCTTTCGAGATAGCAATAGCTTGTCTAGCCAGGAATCACGCCCAATTTCACCAACGTTGTGGATGAAAGCGTTCCATGCCTGGATCAATGAGGGACCATCACGCTAGTGATTCCCACTGTACCATCGATGCTTAAAGAACGCATCGATGAAGAAATCATGTTCAGTGCGAGAGTTACTCGCACTAGGATTAAGCTTATGAAGCTGTGATGAATCGAACAATCTTATTCGATAACGATCACTCGTTGTGTCAGACAGACGAACCAACACTCTCTGAGGAGGTAGCCACGACTTCTTCTTAGGAGCAACACGCAAGATGTTGCAATCCACAGTCTCTGTCTGGTGTCAATAGAAGTACCGACACCAGGATCATCCCGATCACTCGGGCTATGATGCATGATTGCATCACCGTCAAGATCGTTCCGATGGCCAAAGCCATGGCCTTTCTCGCTTTCAGCCGAACGACTCTGTCTCGGAGACGGAGGGTCTGGCTCGTCGGACGATCCGAAGGTGTCACGACGACCTGCGAGGCTTAAAGCGCTTCGGGAAGCCGACTTAGTCGGCTCCGCTTTAGCTAATTCTGGCTCATCCTTGGCTTTCGCCTCCTTTCGAGTCGGTCTAACAGTCAGGCGCGCCAGAGTATATGAGCTCAAGCTCATAATCTCCGATGTCACGCGGTGCATCACCGCGTGCGCCTGCAGCAGCGACTACTGCAGGCTGAGTCACGGAAGCAGCAGACGAACTTAGATCAGCTGCTTCGGATGATCATGTCTTCCCTGCGGAACAGAGCGGAGTCTCATGGCTGCGTTCTCAGCAGCTTTGGCTGCACACCGCATGAACTTATTAACCATGCGATGAGAATGAAGAATGGATGGATTGGCCAACAAGTGCTTCCCTGTCCCAGAGCCACTCAAAAGAGTCATTCAGTCATCAATCAGTCACTAATGTGACTGATGGTTAGGAGGGTGATGTAACGGGTGCCTCCGTGAAATGATAATTTACATAAGGTAAAAATCAAGTATGAATATTGCGTTAGGACAAACACAATATTCTCACAATATCATCCTAATAGATAATATTGCCTCGCAGATGTAACACACTACTCATTGGTTGATATAGGATCGAGATATCAACCAATAAAGTCTAGCCACGAGAGAAGCACACAATGAGTGGCGCGCAGATAGTTATAATACATGTTTGTTTGTATTTAGACATAGTCAAATGAAGTCAAATAGGGATTTATTACAAGGATTAACTATACTAAATACAGTTCTACTTTTTACCTTTACTGAGTACTCTCACTCTGTCTTGCTATCTTCCTCTGCACGTACGTGTACGTGAGGTAGTCGGACGCACACACCCTTGCACTGTAGGCAGTGCAAGGTTTATTCAGTTACTTGACCAAGGTGTGCCCCGTTACACGCGACCTACGTGTTCGAGTGTCGACCGAAGTTTTCAGCGTAACTTTGTGTTCGTCACTATAAATCGCAGCATCGCTTTCAGGCTGCTACTTACACGCAATGCACCCTGGAACATGTAATGAACTAGGATATTGTATGATTGAATGATTGACTAATGATTGAATTTCATCTTGCTAAGCGAAATCATGTGCAACTTGCCTCGAGTTGCTCGAGGAAGCAAGCATGTCGGGTAATAAATATGGTGAGGTAGACGTAAGATCGATCTCATGAAATATATCTCGTTCGACAAATCCCCATGCACATTCGCCAGTCCAGAGAACGTGAAGCCTGACGACGACCACAACTGAAGAGATTGCAGGGCTAGTACCAAATCACAGTTCCATTAGCTGGTTGCAATAGCATCTCAATTCATCATTGCGCAGACACATGAGTCCGCGGTTCTTATATCGACTAGGGCTTCGTCCCGCAACGTTCCATCCCTCTGGATTCCGCATCCCATTTCGTATGGGATGCAGGATGAGCCGGTCCCATCCCGCGCGTCCTGCACATCCCGCATTCGATAATTATCTTACTATATATCGACGAGATTGTATTAATTTTCTACGATCATATAATTCTATGGGAATCAAGAGAGCGTAAAATGAAATTGTCATCTATTTATATGTATCTATTGTCAAATTCAGTAATAATTGTCATTATCCGACCTTCTGCCAAGGCATGCTCCAGACATTATATGCTTATAAAGATGATTTGGGTGCCCCTAGCGACAATCCGATGGACATTCTTAGCATTCTGGGGCCTCGCGAATTCAATCTATGGTCAAGGTGAGTTTCTATTAGTAGTAAATCGATAGCTTAAAAGCCCCTTCAAGAGGTTGTACTATTCCACCAAACAACCAAATCGCTTTCGAGCAATCGCTATAGCTTACAATGACCAAGGTCATGCTTCAAGACGTCACTACGCAATAAACCTCTACTGCATTGATGTTGTTGAGTACGATAAATCTTCACATTTTCGTTCCCACCACGTTTAAAAATAGCCCTGCTTGCATGAGTATGCCATCAGCGGCACCGATTAGGATCTAGTGGAACATGGGTTCAGCTTCTACACTTGTTGTACCAGATAAGCATTGATCCCAGACCGAATTATGTTACCGTATCACTATTATTCTCATCTTTGGTACCCTCAGCGCATACGGAGGCGATCATAGGTATGCAGATCTGGTCATGGAATGTTCAATGATTTCGTCCCGAAGTATCCTGCGTCCCATATCGTTCTTCGCGGGATGGGACGCGGGATAGGCCAATCTCGCCCATCCTGCACGGGACGGAGCCCTTATGTCGCCCTTACGGCACTTAAGACAAGGGACGAAGCTTTAAAGAACCCGAAACGTGAAGCTGTTAGTGACTGTGCGCACGTTTAATGACGTACATTATAAACCTACTTTCAGTCAGGGCGCGATGTGCCGGCTCACGACGGATACTGGATTTGTCTATTCAAGAGCTGACTTAGTATGTAGTGGAGCTACACAGCTCTTACCGGAGAAAGACTTACGACTCTAGAAGTAACTTAGCTCTACGGAACTAAGTTCCTATTAGTTAAAAGAGTCTTTAGTTCTTGGAACTAATCAACAGAGACTCGTAGAGTCTTTAAGCTCGTAGAGCCTTTAAGCTCGTAGAGCTTCTAGTCCTGGTGCAGGGGACTAACAACGACTCTAAGAATCGTACGCACAATGTGCTCTAGTGTATACGCCACAAGTTGGATCTTACTCTTAACGATCTACTGACTTCTAAAATAGACACGTGTCAATCGAAGATCAAAAGGGGAACTGAACTTTTATGTCTTAGTTTTATCTGTAATAAACCTCATTCAACTACCTAATACTAAGGTTAGACTAATTCGCATAGCAATCTTCAGTATATTAAAGATTAATGGATGGTACATCAATCTGTCATCAATGGATGACTGAGGTTATCAACCACATCTATTATCACAGATAAAACTTGGTATTGTATATCACAAATACAAGGTATATCGCTTTAGGGCAGTAACAGTCGTATGACCCCGTTACACCCTCCCCCACCAGACTAAAGTAAATAAATAACGTCAATCGAATCATTACCTTATCGAGGCCGTTTGCGAACAGTAACCTCACGGTTTGTTCAACACGTCTGACATGGCAATGCCAAACGAGTCTTCGGCCTTTTCCGACCTCCTAGTCATTGAGGAGAAGGAACTGAACTATTGCAGCAATGTCAAATCCTATGTCATCACACCCGTGAGAGACGACAGGTAGAGACAGGCACCTAATCCGTTCCCTGAACATAGGGATGCGGATGCTCTAACAGCGCTGCACACGACATCCGGTATGGGGTCGGCAATCATCACGAACCCACTCGACGAGGAGCAGAAGAAGGTGCTCCAACAACGGGAGAGCGCTCAGCGCAGATCTCAGATCATGGCGACAGTAGAAAGTCATACCAACTATGTTTTTATGCCTCTCAGTTTGGAGAAACGTCTCCTACAGACTACTAGTCAGTCTTTGGCATCGTGGACCATCGGTCCGGCAGCCATACACCGGAAGAGGTTGAAGCAGGCAGAGCATTGCATGAGATATACCTGGTGCCGTATGTTATGACTCCAAGTCAATACAAGGCAAGGCTTTTAGACCAAGGTGATGGTATACCTGTTCCACCGATTCGGGGTATCTCCGTACTCCTAGAAGTAGGGGAGTTGGCCTTTGAAAGAAGACAATGCATTTATATGCTGGGTGCATAAAGCACGGCGCTTGAGCAGCATTAGTGCTTTGAGAGAAAGCGCCGACAAGGCTGACGTACATCTCAAGAGGAAACTACGTTATGAATTCGCTAAATTGAGGGCCAAAGGCCAGTTGCGAGCGATGTTCCGCACGCGATACGCTGTGGCTGTGATGATGATTGCGATTCCACATCGGGCTTCGGTCGTGGACCCGTCTGGTTCTCCCATTACTGGTGAGAAGCTTGAAGGGTCGCAAGTTGACCCTGAGGTGGTGCTTAAAAACATCCACGGCATATGGGCAATCTTGTCGAAGGGGTATCTCGTACTCCCATGAGTTCTCAGACTCGGGGTATCCCCGCCACTTCAACAAATACTGGTATTGGCCATGACGACGACGTCGTTGCAGTACCTTCTCCACATGGAACTAGAGGTTCCCTTGCTGGTCAAGCAACGCCGGTGGCGGTCGGTGTGTCGACTGCAGCCCATGAGGCTTTGGTTGACGAGGTGAACAGTCCTTGCGAGACTTTGAATCAAACCCAGCGCACGCTTCACGCGGTGCAAGCTCGCTTGTCGGCGTTTAAAACGATTCCGACACTGACGGAGGTGCAACTTGACCTCCTGATTCGGATGCATCAGCCTGTGGCAAAGCCAACTTCCGCGGCGCAAGCGCCTCCCAATCAACCTGGGACGGATCCCGATACGGCTTAAGGAGGCCAACGTAAAGCACGGGGTGTGTACGCAATTTGCGCGGTAAGTTGAGCGTATACGCAAGACCCTTCTTTGCCATAACCGTAAATGGTCCAATGAAGCGAGGACGCAGCTTAGTCTTAAACACAGTATACACTACATTCGTAGGTAGGTTTTTAGCGTTTAGTAAGACTTGGTCACCG
>JH598115.1:27249-60285 GCA_000173235.2 Hyaloperonospora arabidopsidis Emoy2
CACTGCAAAACCAGAAGTCGCCAAATGTTTGAAAAAGACATGGATTTCTCAAAAAGAGCAATTAGTACATGCGTGGACTAATGATGTGCCACATTTTGGAAACACGTCGACATTAGCAGTTGAAGGTTACCACCCGTCGTCGAAGAGGTACATTCAAACGTAAACCGTAAACCTTTGATGTCCTGCAATGGAGGATGACGCAAGATATTGAACATCAAGCACTTACAGTGGACTCAAGTGCTGCCTGCGAGATTATCCGAATTCCTTACATGTCTCGTAGAATTATATATTACGAGCTCCTCGTCGGTCGATTAGCTTGCTATATATAGCTCCGCGAAATATGTGTGGAGTTTGGATACGCTGCGAAAGATCGAATAAAAACGAAAGCTGTCGATAATCATGCAAAGGACGCTTGTACAAGAACTTTTAGCACCGTAATGGGCTTACTGTGCGCACATGAGATCTGAGAGATGGAACGCCCAATCGCGTTGGCATCAATTCATCACCACTCGAACTTGCGCTTCCTTGATACTGGAACTCTAATCGATAAAGTTTCGGCTTCATTTTCTGCTGTGCAGTATGCTAATCCATCCTTTGATAAAGATCTGAAAATACTCTCGTATAAGAGCAGAGATTTTTGCCAGCTCAACAGGCCATTGGCTATGTATAGATTCGCAAAATTGCAAAAGAAAATCTTTTAACGATTGGCGAGCTATCGGTTGTCAGGACAAAAGGACGTCCCGTACGAGCCAAAAATAAACATCCGAAATCATCTACAAGACGTGACCCATCATCCTTTGAATATACAGCCAAATTAAGTCTTTAGAGCAGACACTGCATGAAAGAAGGCCACAATACGCGCAAATGCCCATGAATACTGAGTTGAGGATCTAGAGCAGCTCACCCGAAAACCAGAAAGCCTTTTGATTTACGTAGAGGTGATACGAGTATCTTACATTAGCTGATATTGGATTTAAAAATACACATCGTTTCCTTCTCTAACACATCTTGGTCGTTAAGCATTGCAGCCTATTCGAGACAAGCAGCCTGGATCTTTAAGAAGCTTTTAAATAAGCACACCATGGCGTTGCACGATCCGTAAACTGCACTTATTTCAGGTTATGACGTGGCCCTAAAAGGAATTAGACAAGTAGTGAACATGGCGGAGAGAAAGAATCTTGTAGGGTATTCTGGTAAATAGTTATTAATTGGACAACCCTAAGAGTTTACATTCACTACTGGAAATGATTGAAGAAAAAGGTGAGATTTAACAAAGACATGCTTACGTGCCCACCACGGTTTATAATAAAAAGAGTTTATTGGAGTACTAAATGTACGTGCGGGCTTGTATAAACGGCAGGACAAAGCACGTACTGTCGCAGCACATTCCCACCAAAGTAACGTCTCCACTATATGAGAGATCTGCTGACGTATTGTATTTTACTTATTACACTGATGTCAATCCTGTAAACTCACGAATTTCAAATTCCTTCGTGTGGACTAGTCAGAGATGTGCTATGCCAACAATTTGCACAAGACATCGATATTTTGGCAGCAACGTGCTGCGGGTGACAGCCACACAGCGCTGTCACGAACAATACAGCCGCCACCGAATTACAATAGACAGCTTAGTTGAGAAAATTGACCTGTGCTAGCAACAATAAATAACAGAGATGAAAAAGGCGGCGGGTCATTATCCATTTGCGCTATCATTTTGGGACACCACATGTAAAATCTCAACGCGACTTCCAGCTCGTATGACAACTTGGCGTGTACTTCTTTTTTAGCGCTTGACTCTAGCGCCGTGCACTTCAACATGCACAACCATAATATTGATCTAGGAGTAGCAAAGAATACAAAAATGGCAGAAACACGTAGCCAATGACCTGCAAATTATAATTTTAGCACAAAAGGGAGAGAAAGTACGATGACCATCACCATTGTATACCCATTACATACCCCACGATAATTAGTCACCTATTGCATGGTAGAGCCACTTGTTAATAAGGCCCTACCCCGAATGGAACACGTATTTCTCCATTTTAATTCTTCGAAAATGGGATGCACGTGACCATGTTTTTTATAAGTCCTCTTTTTTCTACAAAGCCGGAGCTGATTTCTTTCGCCCGTTCAGGGGAGTTTGGTCTTACGCGAGTCAGTGATATAGTTCAGAACCTTCACTTTTATATGCTGTGCAAGGTTATTCCGGTCGCCAGGACTCACTCGGTGTATGGGGTTTCAACTTGGGCGCTTCCAGGTTATTCAACTCTTTAAAAACGCCATTTCATCATAGGGGCAGGTTTTTGATATCCTTTTTACACCAGATACTACAAGCCCAGATTACAGTACTGCGTGCACAACTCACCAATAGGCGGCACTAGGTGCCTACTGGCACTCGATAATTTTCGTTTAGAATACCCGCATTTGGAAGTAGGTCGTGCGCTTCATTTTGAATTCGGATAAGCTTGGCACCCCATTCCTTCACAATGAAGATATTATCTATCGTACGACTGGACCTAAGCTAGCTGGACTATTCTGACGGACGAAGTTAACTTCAGAATTGGCGGAACACGGTTTTCTAACACAGGTCAATCAGTTCGAGCTTGTAAGTCTTCGGTTACGGGAACGCCCATACCTCTAATTCTACGTTGCCTGAATCCCGGGCGAGGATTCTGCTCAAATTTCTTGGCTCACATCTTCTGCTTGCTAGGGCCTTTACAAGCACATAATGCTGGCCCCATTCTACCCCCTATATTTTCAGCGCTTCACGACTAGAATTTCGGAGGCTCATATATTACTGACCTCAGCGTGTCTCGCATTCAGAAAATTATTGATAAAATCGCTACCCTAGTCTTGCGGCTTTCCTGCTTAGGATCGGATTCCAGCTCGCCATTCGCTATGTGGGATAGGGACTCCATTTTGGGGTGATATTCACTTCCCGTCTACGCGGACTAGCTTTCCGGCTTTAGCATAACGCGCTCTTTTAATATATAAACTCCAGCATCTTCCGGGTACCACCATCCACTGTCACCATGGGTGCGGTTTGTTGGAAATAGCGCCCCATCTATTTCGTACTACGACTTCGCCACTCAAGTTTTGAATTTTGGCTCACCGTTTTCAACCGCTCTTCACTCCACCCCTTTAATAGAGTTCTGTGATACTATTTGATGTTGAGACGACTCCCATTTTGGCTACAGTCTATTCATGGTTTTTCCTATAGTTTGTGTAGTCGTCTTTAGGTGTTTTGGATGCATCAAATTGAATTCATTTCGGTGATGGTATGCCCAACCTATTTGATGTCCAAGATCAAGTTCCATGGAGGCCACTCTCCATAATGGTTGTTTTTAGGACTTGGTTGTATACACCTTAAGTCAACCCAGTCTTACACTGCGACTTCGCGCATTACTATGGGAGCTTTGGTTAAGATTTTGGCACCCGGGCTCTGACACAGGCATGCCCCCGCCGACTGACTAGCCCCCCACCAATCTGGTTCACTTACGGTTTTGGGTACTGTTCTCCTTATTGTTACAGCCTGCTGAACTAATGTGTACTTCCTATTTTGATTGGGTTAGGATCGTTCTCCTGTTACCTTGGACTCTCGCCTTAACGTTTTGTCATTGGCATTTCGTCGCTGGTCTCTACCTTTAGGACCTTCGCCTTTAGACTTTGGACTTTCGTTTCGACTTTATGATTTTTACTTTGCTTCATTGTTAGGCTCTACAATTAATCGTATTGAGTTGCTATTGCGCCTGTTTGAGGTCAAGGTTTTTTCCGATTTGATTTGAGTCAATTGTTGCTGGTCGTTTTGGAGGGCTCATGGTCCTGCGTTATTGCGGGCCCTGAACGCCCGTCCGACTACTACCTTTAAATTACTACTACCGCCCATCACATATAGGGTTTGTAGTTTAATCTTCAATCTTGCTTGGGAATGGACGTTCTTTTACGTACACGAGTCATCTATATACTACCTCATGACAGTACTAAAGTGTTTATCGGCCAGCCTCAATTTCGATCGTTTTGTGAAACAAGTCATTTCACCAAATTTGCACCCTGTGGGACTCAAATCCGTACCAATACAGACAACCCATGTGGTCTCTACCCACTGCACTAATCCAGACCTGAAAACGAGAAAGTGATTTGTGTTTCCAGACGATCCGGTATACATGGGGGTTGTACATTATAATGCAGTCGACCTTCGTTTCTTGTTAGTTTACGGGTCGGGGTTCTCTGATCTCGGTGTCTCGAACCTGTTTAGTATGGGGTTATCGCTTTCACCCATTTTACTATAGGTTTCTCTGGATTCGCTTCACCATCCATTTTGCCATCGGTTTACTATGATAGTCACACTATTCGACCATTCAAGCCGGTTTAGAACAGACTACGACAGCTAGGCCAATTGTTGGATGTCAGTGTAATGAAATAACACTAGATGTTCCTTACATGAGTTACTTTAAGTGATGTATCATGTCCCCATTTATAAGTAGAAGTTCATTATAGGTGCAGCTCTATGATTAGGTCAATAATTGCGATATCATAGATAGTGCTAGTCACACACACGCACTAATCCTTGCACATGCTAGGCTCAAAAATGACTAAGGGAAGACGCGAACGGAGGGACAACAAAAAATGCTCAATGCTTCGAGCCGGCAGAAGCTTCGCACCTCCGGCAAACCATACATGTAAAAAGGTTATTACCTGTGGCACTTGATAAACTCAAACAGTCAGAGGTTATGGTCACGTTTTTCTCTTGGTAGTAGAGGAAGCTCTTTCAATTTAATTTCCCTTCGTCATGAAAAAAGTGTAGGGCATGGACCACACTTGATGGTTGACGGTATTACCGCGCAGAATTATCCCCTGCTTCGCTTTTATCATATCCGTATATTTAGAACTTTAACAACCTTAACGAGTACCTTCAACACACACCGATCCATCTGCATTTTGATTTTTTTTAAATAAACGACGGACAACCCTTTCCCCGGACATCAACCATCCGAAATGGAACGATGAAATATAAATATGATACAGTCTTGGCCCAATTACTCATATAAAAAATCTTATATTGCTCCCCTTTGTAATTCAGTCCAGAGAATTGATGTATAAATTCATAAAAGCGCTGAAGGATAGTCTGTGCTGAAGGTAATCGTTGATGTTTGTTGACCCTACTACGAGTTATATGAGAACAAGGATGTGTTGCTTGGTAACGGCGTAAAAACAAGGTGCGACCAAGCACAAGGTAGGGGAGCAATCCCAGGAGCTCTCTATTATGCAAATAAAAAGTCCGGTTCCGAGAATCGAATCAAGTTCAAAACTCACGCACTCATTTTGCGTGGACTTTAAAGGCATAGGTTGAGATGTGTTGTTAAATTTATAAAACTGCTGATTAATTTTTTGTGTTGAGGCTACTCGTTAATGCTGTTGGTGTGTTCCAAAAAGACGAATATTAAAAAATGAGATTGAAGGATAATACCATCCGGTATATCTGTCAAAAAAAGAGCGACCGACGCTACATTATTGGTTATTCAAGAAGGAAAATCAATTGAGAGCTCTTTCTCTGCTACATAGAGGGTAAAGTGACCACGGTTGCTTATTTTTTTACTTCATCAAGTATTTTGGGTGTAAACACTTCAAAAACTTTTGCCAAGGCGCGAGATTTTTGCTACCGAGGCGTTGAGCACACGCTTATTCTTTCTTTAGTCGTGTTTAGTCACTTTCGAGCAGATCACGCGCCATCGTTGGTGCGTGTGTGACCAACGCTCTCTGCGCTGTCGAAACTAGTGACTTCATTGTAGAGCGACATCTGTATCGCATATTAATCAAACAAAGAGGGTACCGGCTATGTAATATTTTTATACTACACTTAATCAATCGATAAAATGCACGGGATGAAAACTTGATAGAAAATTTTAATCAAGGTATATAGAGTAGACCGTAAAAATGCTATTGGTAATACCAAATCTTACCTGAAATGGTAATATAATCAATATAGCAGTACAAAGATCATCCCCAACGGGCCACTCCATACCGTTCTACGTCTCTATGTGTAATGTAATTGCAATATTGCGTCCCCGCCCACCACTTTAAAATACGCCTATTTTTAGGATCACTTCATTTTCTCGGCCTACAAGTCCTAATTTGTGGACACTCCAAACCTCTTTTTAAACTTACACATTCCAAGTCGCCACCAGAACTACACACAATTCGCACGCAGTCCGTTATGGACTCCTGAAGCCTGTGACCTTAATTTTATCACAATATCTTGCTGATTTGTCACCAAACTGCACTGGCTCCAGGCAACATGCATGGCAAGAAATGGAGCGGTGTTGTGAGTTTTAAAGTGGTACACCCCAAATGGGATATTTTAGAGGATGAGTGCTTTAGTCGCGTTTTCCACTCAGAGCGAGACTCCAATTTAAATATATAATAGGTGGTGTGGTGGTGATGCTATTAGGATAAGATTTGTTACCGTATGTATTTCATAAATAAAATCCACTTTATGTTTTGGGCTGAAGAGTTCGTGCCAGTACGGGCTGATTACGCTTGCGAAAATTCTGCTGATAGTTCCCTGAAATATACCTAAGCGTGTACCTTGTTGATTATACACAATGCTACAAGTCCTTTAGAGCGAGCGGGTTCTTTTGCCTATGTATTTAGTTCCGTAGAACTGAGCGGAAGGCTTCCATCTGACTAAAGATCAGGGTCTAGATACGCTTCACTTGGTAACAATAGTAGTCAGTTATGTACCTGAGTCTCCGCGAATAACACTCTGTAGCGATGAATATTCCCGCACACTCAGAAGAGTATCAACTTGCTATGGACAAGCATACATAGTTTGTTGGGATCGATCTGATCAACCACATTGCGACCCCAGATCCCAAAGTGCTTTATGCACGTCCTAAGGCATGTATGTAAGAGAATTTAGCGTTGATCGACAAGGTCTATGATCATGTAGCGTCGGATATGATAGTGCACTACATCTACCAGCCTGATAAGCACAAAATGCTCGTCCAATTTATCTGAGGGTTAGGACTTTCGATGGAAAACAGGAGGGCAATTTCCTCCTCAGGATACCAGGAGTAATAAAATGATCGTCGCTGTGCTTGATTCAAATTTGAAACTACTTTACAGCGCCAACTAAATGCTCGCCGGAGGGAACAGAAGATGATCGCTAACATGCTATGCGTTTGTATATTGTGTACTCTCCTGCTTCCTACATTCTCCACATGACAAAAGAGTTATTGGGATATGTCCAAGCGTTGAGGACCCCACTAGCTGCAATGCAGTTGCAAGTTTTTATTGAGGGAGTCTGAGCGACCATAATGGACATCCTTCGCACTGGGGTCAACTGGACAAACGTCTTTCGTGTCTATCATTCGATTTTCGAGAAGACGGTGGTTCTGGTGATGGAACACCGGGCTTAACTTTGAAATACCTCTATACTACACATAGGTAAAACGCGAGCTCCTTCGATATGCCTGATACTAGGACCTCAGCTATGCCAAAATTAAAAAAAGTATCTATAAATTGTGGAAAAGCAGCGTAAATCCGCAGATAGTACGCTCGCGGAAGCTCAAGGCTTCCATCCCATGCTATCCGCTGCAAAAGCCGCTCTATATTCGGTTGAGCCATAAGCCTTCTCCAAGCTTTAAAATGAGCATAGCGCATTGAAACGTTGATTCCTTGTAGATGGAGGGCACCATATTGGTGAAGCACTAGGATCTATTTTTTCTATGGGATGTATCGGTAACATGGCTTATCCCCAGTGGACTTCGTGGAAGTAGATACGATGCGCGAGTACAAGTTAGGCTAGTTTATTCTGTCGGCGACCATTGAAGGCTTAAAGAATTCACGATAAGTTCTCATTGATTTGTTGTAACGTTTAAATAAGATCGGCGTTGTTCCCTTGATGGAAGCAGCGGTACGCTGAGGGGCTGAACGCGCAAGACGGGGTTTGTTCCACGGAACGTCGAGCAACTTAAACACGATTACCATTTTTGGGGTTCCATCTACTGCTGTCTGGTCCTTGATACCGACTCGATATTTGATCTCATCTTCTGTATGTCCTGGTTCAAACTACGCGAAACAGTTTTAGCTTATTTTAATAATTCCTCAACTTCTAATTTTTATTTATATGAACAATAATTCGGTTTACGTGGTTGTTTTTAAGTTTATATTTGGGGTGATTTGAGAATTATTATTCTATTTTACGAATTTTCTTGGATTGAAAATTTATTAATACTGTATAATATAATTGATGCATATAATATACTTTCTGAAGTTGAAATTGTATAATTAATTTTTAAATAAACCTTTTTGAATAAAAAAGATTTTTTGATCTGAAATTAATTAAATACAATTATAAAAAAAAGTTTTGATTAAAATACTATGTCATTAAAGGGAATTGAAACTCGGTTTATAATATTGCGATAATTGCAAAAGACAGAATTTAAAAGTTTCACCAGAATGCGACTGGATATTTTTACATTCTAGATATTTTTCAGTTTATCACAGCCGTGAATTACGTCAATGACCAGTAGGTACAAGGTACTACGCTTGGGGTACAGAAGGGTACCGATACGATGAAGGACCAGGAGGTTGATGTTACAAGAGGAGGGGTTGTATGCACTCTAGCGGAGTGGTGCATGCCCCAGTGTTCTGTGCTGGGAAGTGTCGGTTCGATTTCGACGTAGATGTTGCGAAATGTATCTCGTGACAGCTTGTGGTAATTGTCGTGTACATGTACTTGTTCGGACCTGAACATAATAAAGCGGCTGGTGCAGCTTGCTTCATTCTACGCTAATAGTAGGGGGAGTCCTTTAGGTCAGACCGGTTCATCGCTGGTGGAAAAACGTTCTACCCTAACATAATGACTAGTGGTTGCTTTGAACAATTCAAATAGGATTGTTCCCTGGTTGCACACATTCTCGGTTGGCAAGTCACAAAACATGTTTTCCCACGAGTCCCAGAATTATATTCGCAGTGTAATATGAAGAAAATGACATGATTTTTTAAGTTAGGCCTCAACAAGGCGGAAGGTCGCACGTTGTGTCCATTAGTGCTACAACGATTCCCGCACTGGTACGGTCTATGCACTCGGCTGCCGGATTCTTTTTCCTGCGATCTAATGCCTCATTTCTTGGGCCTTCCCTCCTGACAGATATATTTGCTGGTGAAACGCCTTGATTGTTGACGATACTGTGATCCATGTGAATCAGCATAGCACCGACGGTCGTTTGATAAGTCGTGACGTGGTAGAACTGATCTGTTAGCACTGATAGCTCAAAGATGTTCTTCCTCGCGTTGAGCGCCGCGATAAGATAACGACCTTCAATCTTTAACCTCAGCCAAGTCTCACGCGAGCAAATCATTGAGGTCGTATCAACTTTTCGCTGCTGGAATGGCTGAGTGACACGGCAGAAAAAGGAGACGCGTTCGTCACTGCCTACTGAGGTGTACTCTTTGGCTTGCTTCAGCTGGTCTAGAATTTGGCCTCAGCTGGAGGTGGGACCGCACGTCCTACTTATGATTACAGCTGTACGTGCTGATTGCGAGCGTACACATCGCCCATTAGTATAGTTGCGTAGCTCTTGAAGCACTCAAAGGGTATTATCATTCGGGGTTCCAACTTCAAGCTTGGTTGCGGCTGTGTGATTAACTAAAAAATTATAGAAATCAAAAATATCCTGTCACGTTCTGGTGAAACTTTTAAATCTTGTTAACTTTTGCAATTATCCCTATAATATTTTATTTAAATAGATGTATACATCTAATTTTTTTAAATTTATTCATATATATTTCAGGTGGTATATAAGGTCCAAATCATTACACGCAATGCGCAACGATATAGAGTCATGATCCCACCCTCAATATAACACAAAGCGCTATTGTCCCGATCCATTGACCGATTCAGTCAGCGGAATGGACAGTGGAGTCTCTGAGTTATTAGATTCCGGTGTCGTTCTAGTTGTGTAGAGCAATGCTCGTCGAAACGAAGTGAAAACGGAACTTACCCATTTAGTGAAACTCGTGCGATATCAATTCACTGAATGCGGAAGGCATTGTTGGCCTAATGCTAAATCATCACAAATGGTGTTACCTATCTGATGCGCGTGGAGTGTAATTTAAGAATTTTGTGAGTAATGGGGGCTTTGTGGGACCCTTTAAGATCGTATGTCAAGAACAGCCTAGCGTGTACTCTGAGATTACCACGCAAATTTCGTACATGTTCCGTGTTTTCAGCCGGTCTGCTAAATTCGTAAAGGTATCCTACCCACATAAATGTGGAGGCAATATGTCGAGGAAGTCAGCCTTGTTGCGGCTGTAACATCCGTACTAGGAATTCCAAGCGCGCCTTCATCAAAACCTTCTTGCTCTCTCATGCCTACTGACGTGCCTGCACTGCCGCGAATCGTTATCTGAGTCGGATACAAAGTATCGCGAGCACCGGCCCCCATTAGCGTTGCTAGATAAACGAGAAGAATTCTCTCTCCATTTAGAGATACTTCTTCAGCGACGTCGTCTCATGACCAATGCCAATATCAGGTGAAGCGGACTGGGTATCTTGAGTCAGAAAACTAGTGAAGGTTTGGGATACCTCTTCAAAAAAAATTCAATACGGCGTAAATGTTTTAAGCTCCGTGGTCGACTTGCTCCTCAGGAAGCTTCCCACCAGTACCGGTGGTCAAGGGCGGGTCGATGATTCGGAACTGTAGAGGAATCCTGGCTTAGTTCTTGGCCGGAGCATTTTGGTGCCAGATGGCGGGAAGCAAATAGCGCGATCAAATCATATGACCACAACTGGTCCCTGGACTTAAGCTACGGAAAGCCATAGAGAAAAGATTTTATGACGTGCGTCTCAACGCACTTCATACACAATGGAATTAGCTTTAAGAGCCATTATATTTCTCAGGCGATGTGCATATTCTTGTCCGCAAGAGAGAGGGACTTGTCCGCAAGAGAAGTCCCTCTCTCTTGCGGACAAGAATATGGATACGCCTGTGATGGCAGGTACCGGGACGATACGGGCCTGCTGAATCAACCTAGCCTCATAATTAATTTTAGTCCTAACGAGTAGCTAGATCACTTTTGCTAAGGGTTTCCCATGTCTCGACCTGGACAGCTTTCCTAGCGTCAGGACGTATTGTGCAAGAACACATTTTAACTCCATGTATTGATAGTAAGCTCTTGTACGATGTGGCGTGAAGATATAGTATTTACTATTGTGTAATGATTTTATAACTATTGAGCGGCTCATCGCGCGGTCCTTTTGGTAGAACAAGTCGCTAATGATGCCTATTTATGGTAACACGTTCCGGAAATGATTCGGTGTACGAAGGGATTCGTCGTCGCACATAATAGTACTGGTTTCGGACCTTTTCTCCTCCCTGAAAATCCGTATCACTTCCTTAATTCACCGTATCACTTAGTTTTCTTTGAGAAAGTCAGTTAGAGTCTTAAACGCATTGCCTAGAGGCGTCAGACTTATATGAACTTATTGATAAACCGTAAGGGACGCTCGTGCAGCTGTCTTAGAGCGATAATAAATCGAGTAGCGTTTCGTAACAAACGTTAGTCCGGTGGTTGACCGACCGGATGGGGTGTGCCTATTCTTCGCGTTGTGTATCCTCCCTCACCGTATGTCCCCGTAGGTAGAGCGGGATGCCCCCTTCTTGGTGGACTCGAGTAGATGCTGAACTTGAATAAGTATGGTATTGATCTGGGTTCGATCAAGTGGATATCTTTGCTTGATCGTGTAGTTATTGAGTAAATTGGTTCTAGTTGTCCTTTTGTTCCTCCATAGCGCCTTCTCTAATCGTTGATACTGAATCCGTCTCGCAATCATGTAGTTGAACCTCTTTTGGTTCCCTGCTTCCAATCGCAGTGGTTTTTTTTAGTAAATCTTGTCGCGCTTGGCTTAAAAACCAGGACAATCACTTTGGGGTAATTAGTTGTTGTCCCTGGAATGTCAGATGGCCAAATGTATCCACCCGGAAGATATTGTATTCTAGAGTACATTTTTCTGTGTTAGTTTTAACCGGCCAAAAACTAAAAACGGCGACAATGCCTATATAGTATCTTATTATGGACAGCCACGCGTCGCTTTGTGGTGTAAAGATTTGCTTTCTCATCATGTTAGGTGGTCCACTCGAAATCTAACTGTCTGTTGCAGTGTGTGGTACACCTAAAAATGTGTGGTCCAGACTTCATCGCAGCGCTTATAATACTGACAGATCGTGGTATGTAGTACATTTTAAATCTGGGCCCACAGTTTATCGTACTACTCGATCGCATCGCCAGATATTAGTATGTGTTATATCTGAGTGTGGTAAAGCCGATCTCACAAAAATCGCCGATGTGAGATGCGACCTTCCAGTTGTTCGGATTTGCCGACTTAAGGAGGGTTTATCCTAGTCGTGAATTTTTGTATCGCCTTGTGCTCATCTTGTGTAACAGTCGATTAGGTTGGCTTGAGCTCTTTCTTATTTAATTGGGGGATGTAGGCCTCGCTCTGTGTTTAGGACCAATGTTTGATAACTGTGCAAAAATCTTCACACAGAAATCTGGGGTTATTGCGTCGATATAGCTTGCTGATCGCTCTGATCTTGTTCTAGGGTCGGTACGATTGCACCATAAGCGCGTAATACGATACAAATCGATTGAACAATCCACCTTGTCGATCGCGTCGGTCTCGCTTAGTACAACTTGAAAATCCTCGCTCCAATCTTTTTACCACTGAATCCATCTTGCAATCCTGATATCCAGTCCATTTTCCTAATTCTGCTTCCAAGTTTAGTTGTGGGTTTGAGCACATACGTAAGCTGGGCCAGCTATTTCGGGATCTGTATCCGCGATCTTGGCCAATAATCTAATATCTGTCTTCTTTACCTTGGGACACATGTGTCTGCAAGTTTCGAGAAGCCAAGTATATCATCCCGGGTAAAAGGTAGCGCGTAGTCTTTGCAGATGAAGTATAATTTAGTCTGTTTATTAACCTAACAAATTAATACCTTTCATCTCGCCAAAGGTGAGTTGAGGTGGAAACACTTAGAAGAAGGTAACATGGAAAGTGAATTATCATCTAGCTAGGTCCTTAGTTCGTCTCGTTGTAATACTCTAAGCCTATCGATATCGACTCTACAATATTAGTAACAAAACGATGAGTCGATCCCATCGTTCCACACAATCACGTAGTGTCGTCCATGCCATGTGGTCATTAGTATCAGTAACCAACAACATTACGAATACTCCCCCTCGACTAGAAGTCTCTGATCTTGGATTTGTCCAGCAGCGACTCGAACTTCTTTGTCGAAATCGGTTTGGTCAGAAAATCTGCCAGCTGTGACTTGGTTTCAGTATACTGTGGGTCGATAATCTCGTCTTTTACGTGTTCGCGCACAAAATGGTACCTGATGTCGATATGCTTCGCTCGACTTTGATAGCCGTCGTTCTTAGCGATAGAGATTGCACTCTGGTTGTCTTCATGAATCGTGACAGCGTAGTTAATCTGCACTTGCATCTCCTTGAGTAGACTTCTTGTCCACAAAACCTCCTGTACACACAAATAAAGAGCCATATACTCTGCTTCTGCCGTGCTCAGTGCCACGCTCTGCTGCTTCTTCGAATTGAAAACCACAGGTGCGCCATTAATCATGACTAAGACTCCAGAAATCGATCTGCGATTGCACTTGTCACTTGCCCAGTCCGCATCCGTGTACGCACTCAGCTGAGGATTGCCTGAAACTCCTTCATAGCAAATTGCTTTGCTCTTCATTGTCTTCAGATATCGCAAAACTCGAATCGCTGCATTCCAGTGCTCTTCGTGAGGAAATTTCAAACGACGACTCAGCTGACACACTGCATAAGCAATATCTGGTCTTGTGCCTGTTGCCACATACAACAGCGACCCCACTAACGACCGATACGGTCGATTTTTCATTCTTGTGTCAATTCGTTCATCTTGATCATCGCTTGCCCTTCAACACTTGGATTTCAATACTGCTTTTGCATCAACCTGATTGAATTTCTCGACCATTCTTGATATACACGATCCTTGACTGATTTTCAGACGTCGACTGTCGCGCAGGTACTTGACTTCGATTCCGAGAAAGTACCGAACGCCACCCAATATCTTCATCTGAAAACGACTTGACAGTTGCGCTGCTACATCGTCCATCGCACCAGTATTTTCAGCCCCAATTAGAATGTCGTCCACATATAATGCAGCGTAAATCCACGAGCCCTTGGTCTCTTTGACGAAGATGCATGAGTCTGCCACGCATGAGGTGAACCCCATTCCACAATACACACGAAATTGTCTTGTACCATGTTGCGGCCGCTTGGTTTAGCCCATACAGACTACGATTCAACTTGAGCACTTTATCACGTCATGCACGAACGCCTAGAGGAGGGTATACGTATACCCCTTCTTCCAAAACGCCATATGGAAAAGCGGTGTCGACATCATATTGATGAATTAACATCCCCTTGTGACAACATACCGCCAAAAACACTCGGATTGAGTTAAGGTTTGCCACAGGTGAAAATGTCTCTATGTAATCAACTCCATACGTCTGCCTGTAGCCAAGTGCTACAAGACGTGCCTTGGATCGTTCAATTTCACCAAGTTCGTTCCTTTTGAGCGCGAAAACCCTTTGGTTCCAATTATTTTTTGTCTTGGACGCTGTGTTTTTACAGTCGAGGTGTTCTTATCGTGAAATGCCTTGAGTACAGCTTAGATGACCTTGTACCAATCACCACGATGAGGTGACTTGAAAGCTTCTTCGTATGTCGCTGGGGTCTCGAACGCTGTACATGCTTGTTCATACCCAATACGTAGTCTCTTTGTGCCTCTTTTTTGACACACTTCTGCTCCGTCAGAAAAAAATTCACCCGTACTTTACGGCCAATGAGCGCCGCTATGTTCAAGTCAGATTAACAAAGAGTTGGGATCGTCATTTTCAAATTTAGGCGGTAGGGCCATAGGATGAGCCTTAAAGTGCGATACGTCTATAGACGCCGCAATTCCCACATGATAATTCGCCTAAGGGGACAAATGTCTCGAGTGTTCGTACCACCTGACCAGGCATATCGTGCGCGATCATGCTTCTTAGCTTCTTGACACTATAAAAGAAGTTTCGGAATATGTCAGAGGTTAAGAACTCTCCTCGATGCAATGCACTTGGTCTTTCTCTTAGGTATATTGGATTGAATATTTTATTGCATGGGTTCCGCACTGGGGTTGTTAAGGAGAAAGGCATTTCGGGTGCACCGTGGACCTTTAAGAACTCGGTGGAAATGGCTTTGAACGCTAAGTAAACTTCAAAGCAGCTCCTAAAGGTTTTCACGGGCATACTATCGGTACACATGAAAAGCCGATCTTAAATCTGTGGAATATCAACGTAACATCCATAGATTTTGTAATTGCGGAATTACAAAACTTTCCCATACTTTCCGCTGTAAAAGCCGACATTATCAGCCGAGACTCAATGTCGACAACCAAGAAGCGAGCATGACGCAAGAAAATTCCGACTCCAAAAAGGCGCGGGGAGCCTATCTGGGGAAGATTTAAGTTCTGTAAAGTCTCTAGGAGATAGAGAGAATCTGAGATAAGCCTCAAGAAGATCCGTAGGGTTACCAAATAGCATGGAAGGAGGCTGTACTTGCTATTTGCATTAGCAACAGTAAAGGTATTTAAGAGGCAATGTTCAATATGAATTGACTCGAAGGAATCCGCTGATTACGTCCGACTTCGTTCACTCGAAGAGAATAAGCAGTATGCTAACAAAGTAAACACGCAATAAGGCGACTTCATAACGGGTGGCCTAGCGATAGGAACACGTTTCACAACCTTTAAGCGTATATTGAACTTAGGTGTTGTATTCCTAGACTTCGACAGCCTCGAACGTTGTCTTATCCTGGAATATGACTCGAGATATGATCTCATTCTCGGTATTGCCTGGATCGACGCCATGATCATTTGCGTGATTGGAAGGTCTGAGGCCCCAGGCACAACTCGCAATGGTCCTTGCGTAACTTTGGTTATTCCCAAACCCACCTCCTCTAGAGAATAAAGCTCTAATGAAGCGAGCCGCTATTTAAATCGACAAGTGTTCTAGACATCGAATGTCAGAAATAGTAATTTCTGAGATATCAAAAACATTATTCTGGATCATAGCTCGTAGGCTCGTAGTGAAACGACACGTACTCCGTTGAGTGATTCCCGTTATGATACCGATTTACTTAATGCTAAAAGAATTGTCGATATAGCGACATGCATTAATAGCCATTCTCCTTACTGATGGACGTTGCGTGGCACATATACATCCACCGAGCGATGTGGTGCAGTAATTAGTGCAAAATTACTGATGCGTAACCAAACCTCCACTGTGCCCGAACAACCAACTAACCGAGGGGCACCCGAAACATGTGTCCTATCTTTTTGTTCCTTCTCACCTTGTGTACCCGTCGGCGGGTGAATCGCATTCTTCCGGGTGACTTGAGGTCGATGTCTGTCTTCACCAAGTTGGGGATAGGTTGGGTTTGGTCGCGTGGAAAATCTTATACGACCAACGGTTACTTGTAGCGCTCTCCCAGAGTCGCCCTGACCTTTCTTGAGATCCTTTTGCCTAACTGTAAATACTTGGCGCACTTGTTCTTCTGACCTCTTAATCCTCTTATTATTCTGATCACTTGAGACTTCTGAAGACCTTGCCTTTATATGCTTACCGCGCCCGATCGCGGGATAACTTGAATAAGTACCTTCGCCCCTAGTTAATCAATCGGGGGACCTTGAGAAAACAAGTAAAGCAGTAAACCGTAAACGTCCGGTGGCCACAAATATTCCATCCCGGAGGGATGCTGACGCGTGTCTTTCGCAGGAATATCGATACCGTTCGTTATCAACCTATTAGGAAATAGAACTACGCTTATATCTAGCTATATCTCAGTTTCTGTTACTTAGTGCGCCCCGCCGTCCATTTTTATCCTTAAAGTGTTCCACCCCAACCACCATCATGACCGATAGTCACAGTCGGTGATCGTGACCGATGATCACCAACAGTGCTCATGACCGCTGGTCATAGTCAGTGATCGTGACCAAAGCTCACAGTCATTGACCGTGACGGATGATCATAACCTGTCAGCTTTCCACCGTAACATTGGATATTTTCCGGCGGTCAGTCCCAAGGCCTTCATGACCGATCCCACATAGATTAATGGTGTGAAAAGATGCGATTGGTCGGGATTTTTCCCGACCACTCCACCACAATTGTCCCCTGATCTGGTAGTCGACAACCAATGTAGATCTGACTCAGCACTTTTGATTTGTCTATCCCGTCCAGTCACCGCACCTTTTACAATCCAATAGTCTTGGAGAGCTGTCGCTTCCAAACCGCTTCGCCGCCGATCTACCTCTGGTTTCGGGTCTAATGCCCCACCAGTCGACCCCACTGCGATCCATTATCCCAGTAATTGGTGGAGAAGTGTTTGTTGGTCATGCGCTAGACGCGACCGTAGACAATGTCGTTCTTAATGACCTTGACTCGCACCGAGTTGGAGAGGTCTCCGGTGACCAGGAACACGCCCCAGACGAACCCTAAAGCCCTGTATCTGATCGTCGCGTAGGTCCGGTCGACGTTGCATCCCTAACTGTTGACGTGTCCACCGATCCTGACTCGCACTGCAGTCGGAGATCAGGCGCACACCCCTGTCGAGACCGAAACCTCTCCTTCTGACCGCCCTTTGGACCCAGGCGGCATCGCAGCCGTGTTCGTTGACATCCCAGCCGACCTTGAATCGCACCGCGTTGGCGAGGTCTGTGGTGACCGGGACACGCCCCAGCCGAACCCGAAAGCGCTACATTTAATCATCCCGTCGATTTGGTCGACGTCGCGGTTCTACCTGTTGACGTTTCCGCCGACCTCGACTCGCGTTGCAGTGGCGAGGGAGCCAGTGATCAAGCACAAACTTCACACTTTTTTCCGGACCGAGGCTGCTCCTGATGATCGTGCAGTCGACCCAGGCGCGGTAATTGCTGAGGCCCCGGACGTTCCTGCTGACCGGACCATAGATCCGGTTGTCGTCGCCGCTCTTGATGCTGATCTTGCCGCCGATGTCATCGTACTTAATGATCTTTCTCCCCATCCCGCTACCGGCCGTGGTCATATGGTGGTGAACCATGTGGATCCTTCTCTTTTTACCGATTCGCGAGTAGGGCCTCCGCCTGTCGATGGTTACAACTCGTTGGCCATCTTAATTATATCGCTGTACCGTCGTATCGCCTTCCAAGCGGACTTGGCCAATTCGTACGAGGACCTGATGACGGCGAAGCGAATCCAAGAACGACGTGGTAATGAGCTTGAACAAGAACTTCGGGGGTGGGCTGAGATAGCGTCCCCATTCGTGCAGTTCGTTCAGTAAAAATATGAATGTTCCCGTGCGGCATGGCGTGAGTGGCATGCAAAGCCAATCGACTGGCCCAGGAATGTTCTGATCTGCAGCACGAGGTGAAGAAAGGTAAAGAATTCCTGGATCCATTCAGGACAAGATACGACTTGATCGCCCGCAATGTGGCTGAACAAGCTCGTGATATCGACCTTCTGAATACTTTTATTACGCTTTATGACCAGGAGCTCAATCGCTTGCGCTCTTCCCTTGCTGCCATCACTGAGGAATAAGCACTTTTGAAGGCCGAGCAGGATATCCTCGTCCGTGACCGTGACGCTCAACTGGCTCATCTGATGGACTTTGTTGTCGGGTTTTCACCGTCAGTGGAACTCGCTTATAAGCGGCGAAAGGAGCAATCGGTGGTTGACCTCGTCTCGCCCCCAAGTAAGCGCCCGTGCGTTGCTGCTCCTCAGATTTCATCTCCTGACGTTCCACCAACCGTCGCACAGCCTGCCGATTGAGCCGCTAGACACCGGTCAGTTTCTGACAACCCTATGACCCGGCGGTCGTCACGCCCTCACAGTGCCACGAGTGACACTCCGACATCAACGAAACGGATGTCTTCCAAGTCGAAGGCGGCCAACATTCCTCCGTTGGTGATGACCAGGGGGTCACAGAAGCAGAAGCGGGTGAGTTCCGGATCTGCCTCTCCCACACTAAATAGAGAGAATTCGTTTGGGTCCGTCGATGAAGCCACGCTAGCCGTGATGTCCCGATTACATCCTTCCGTTCGCTGTAGATCGTCTACCTCGACTGCGCGTTCAGCACATGGTCTGGCTTCCCCCCCGTCGAGATTGATCCTCCAAGCCCCACACCCGCAGTTCGTTCGGTCTTTTCTGTACCCGGTACTTGTACTTTGTCCACCACTATAGACGCGATGCCGATCACTGGAACTCCCCAGGTAGACAAGTCACGCGAGGCTTCCGACGACTCCGATGGATCTCTTAGTATGTCAAGGACGTCCATGTCACGGAGATTCGTCTCCTTTCATCGACTATCTGCAAGACACTGCCTCCCGTGCGATCTTCGTGGGCTCAGTCGATACCCTGATATCTCGCTCGCGTGTCTAATTTCACTGCCCAACTTGCATTGCGGTCGACTTGCGGTATGAGTTTGATCACGGTGGGCGAACTGGACGTGGACTATTTGTTCCGCCACTTCTCTCGACCCAAGCATTACTTGTTTCCAGCATCTGAACCTCGTGCTCGCCCACCTGCCGAGTCACAATGGTCTCCGCGACTTATGACCTTGGCGCAGATCTATAACTTATATAATCAGAGTCCATGGGATGTCCTGGATCGACCGCTTGCGCCCGTATCCTTCCGTCCAACTGGCTGGTTTCAAGCGTTGGTGAACGCCTACCGCAACTTCGAGGATCATCACGGCCAGTCGCTATGGGAGTTGAATAATGTGTTACCGATCATCGTCGGTCCTAGCTGCTCGAAGGATTCTGGGTTGAGTGTCTACCATGAGGAAAGACGACGTAGACGTTCAAGATCAGGCCCCCGTTGAAAATAAGTACTCCGGATCGTGTTGCAGAGGTTGATCGAGGGTCGATGTGACCTCGACATCCTGCTGGATCCCTTTTTTTGCAATTCCCCGGAAGACTGGAGAAGTGCATGTGGTATCCGGGTTTTGGCTGCCGACAGACCAAATATTCCCAATTTGTCTTCCGCCCTGCACTTGACAGACTCTGCTGATCGCTGGCGAAATCAATATCGTACGGCGACCACCGATCACCCTGGGTCATCCATTTGCCGCCTCAAGGAGGAGTTCGTGGAGAATTACTTTGTTGGCTCTTTCAGAAGGACAATAATGTTCATGATATCAGTTGTGATACCCGGTCATATCTACTTAGCCTGCCTTCATTGTACTTCAATCGTTTTCACATTCCATAATCGCTCCGTTCATCGACCGTGTTACCTCTCCTCATTGCCAACTCACATGGTCCAAGCCTTTTTTGCGCACGAACCAGATGATCACCACAATTCGCTGTCGAGATAAGCACCTCTGGTTACCCTAACATCTGACCTCGTCTTCTTGTACCTGCATCACTTCAAGCCGATTCCTATAAGCACGATCGCGTCCAAACTAACTGTAACAATGCGCCACAATTTAGGGTTCGCTTCATCCACCCATTTTCGTCTTGATGACCTTTCCACCGGACTAGAAACTGTCGGTGGGTTCTTCCATACCGCGTTTTCCGCCCGGATCGCACATCTCTGATACTGTCCACCTCTCATTCCCCTTACGCCAAATTACCTTCCCAGATGGCTCTCGGAAGTAGGGCTTCATCGAAATCCACTCGTCCGATCTCTTTCACATGTAGCCGTGCAATAGGTAGGTCAGGAATACTTCGGACCAGCTTCAGCTTTGATATATACACGAGCGGGAACAGTCGGTATGGGGTTCCTTGCACTTCGAGTCGTACTGAATGTTCCCCGCACTTCTCGATCACTCGAAATGGACCATGCCACATGTGGGCCACTCTTCTAGAATATCCCTTTTTCACTAGGTTCAAATACATTCACACTTGGCTACCACAGCTTATTCCATGTGGTTCTTGATCATTTTTGTGTTGATCGGCCCGGTACTAGATGGATTATTTCAGTTGATAATTCAAGGTGGCCCGCACACACTGGTACTGCTGCTGTATATGATAACACCATCTCCTCCTGTCACAATCACGTGTTTTATTGCACCCCAACGGAAGGGTTGCATCCAACGTCGATCGCGGGTCACATCCGTTGATGAGATAGAACGGTGTATCACCACGGACTCGGTGGTGCGCTGTATTGATGGCGAAGGGCAGTCGCTCGGCATACTCGTACCGCTCTTGTTCGTTCACATCGGTGAAATACATCTTGAGCGCCCTAGTCAATGTTTGTACCATCCGCAAGGCGTAGTCATTGGCTTGAGGGCGATATGCCATTATAGCGCGTTATTTCTGACCGGCAATACGGTTGAATGCACAAAAGAAATCTGACATGAACCCGGGCTTGCGATCATGACGAATAAATTCACTCGCCCCAAATCGCCGGAAGACTCATTCTTCATACCCTACCGCGATTGTTTGGGAAGGCCTCGACGAGCTAGCCTTAGCAATCACGTAGCCAGAAAACAGACCAACCCACGTAAGCAACTCCGCGTTTCCTTTGAACGGCCATGGCAGGGAGGGGATATGATCCATCGCAATCATCTGAAATGAATACGTAGCTTGCATGTTTCCCGGATATTCTCCGTGTAGCACCGGACATCCCTTCCCGGTTTCACAATCGACACACTTCCCCACATAATGTTGCACTCTTCGAAACAAACCTCTTCAATGAAAGTTAGATCGCACGAGGTGATACCTGCGGCCCACTCCTTGATGCCCCTTTCCAGTCTTGCATGGTAATGGTGTAGAATATCGTCCTGGAGCAATATCGAGATCACCAGACGAACAACTTCAGCACGATTAACGATACTTGTCGCCGATCGCGGGCAAAATACAACAATCCGCCTTCATCTACCACGTAGTCTAGGGCAATCACGGCACTTTCTTTTGCTTCCACGGTTCCCAACTTGGTTACATCTCTAAATAGGTAATGCTTGAGGTTAGCTATCCATATTTTCTCGTCTTGCGCTGTTTTATGCGGTTGAGTCGCATCTGCTGTACCACTTCTCTCTGCATAATGGTTTACGCCTCACGTCTTCACATAGTCAATCGTGTGATCGACGCCATCTTCTTCACCTGATCACTACATACTAGAGTCAGTATGTGGCGTAATTGATTGATGGTGCACAGATCCAGGAGATCCTGCTCAGTTAGCGTAATCATGCCTTGCTAGGCTGTATAGTGGTGTTAGCCAATCGATCTGTACTTTGATTCCAATCGCGCTTAACGTGTAAGAACTCATGTGTAGGCCACGACTTGAGTTTATCTAAGGCCTTGTAATGCAACAATTATTCCCTGGTGCCTTGAAATCAATCTCGTCCCACATCTTCCTGATGACCAGGTTGGAATCACCACAGATGAAAACTTAAACTCTTTTCTGTTTCGCTAGCAGTTCGTAACTCAGCAGCAACCCGTAATATTTTGCCTCGTTAACCGTCAATCCAGTATCGAATCGCGACGCGGCTGATAGTATTGTTCACTGGGGCAGTTTTCATATCACTGCGCTGTAAGAGATCTTTTTTTTTATCCGCAATATTACTGACCCGTCAAAGCCGACGACCAGAAGCACTTCGCCATGCCTGACCGTAGGGGGAGGCATGCTGATGGTTTGTCCCGTTTGCTTCGTGTTGCGATCAACATCTCGTCCACCTCCTCTCGCGCGGCAATACTCGCCGCGAGGGTGCCGAGGATTTCGTCTTCCCCTCTTCTTACATCACTAATCTCCAACGTCCAAATCGACAGTAAAGTAGGAAATCTCCCTAGTCTCCCATTGATACCCGATGACTGCATCAACCACGCCAAAGTAAAGTATCTCGTGAGCACCTAAATGTCCCGCGAGACCAAAAACGTATTTCAAATATCCAATATCCTGAAGCAGGGCCAGTATTTCTTCTCTACTACTCCGTGGATAATTTCATTTGGTTTTAAGGTTCGACTTGGGAACATAACAGGTCAATTGTCTCTATCCTGTTTTGCAAAAAAGCTGCGATACCGCCCATTTGCAAGCATATACCACGGTAAATGGTCGGCCGTCCGGATCAAGATCTCTGAGCACCGGGGTATGAGCTACTTCAGCCTTCAACATGGCGAACGCAATTATGGCTTTATCCCAACGATGATTACAAGTATGTTTTCCATCAGACTCTTTTACTTTGAATTTATCCTGACCATTCATTATCACCAGCTAATGATCGTCACCTGCATGCCACTGTTCGCGGTCGTCATAAATCTGGGTACTGCGGACGTGATTATAATTAGTTGAACAATCATTATCTATGTTGTGCAAACGCCCGGTCCCATGGAAATCAGCTTCTATCAATTCGTACAGGACGGAGGCGTATATGGAAAAGTCTTCACTCAACCGGCTGTAGTAGTTCAGGCTTCCTAAGAAGGACTGTATTGACCGCAATGTCTGGGGAAAGGAATATTCCTTAACGACCCCAGATCCTTCGGATCAGCTTCTATTCCATTTATTGACACTTGTTGCCCTAGGTACTCAACCTTACTTCATTCTCAAACACTGTTAGGTGTGCTTAGCAGAAAAGTCAATTGATCACATACTTCCAACAATCTGTCCACCTTTTGATAGAGAGACGTCCGGGATGACTCCGGAATTAGAATGTCATCAATGTAGGACCTCCGTCCTAAAACAAAAGGACGTTAATGCGGGTTTGGCTCGCCGTCTGTAAACACATCGACCGGTTTAGACGCCCCATGATCACTTGACTTCCGCCGATCGCCGATCGTAAGATAACCATACAATGCGTTATCCACCATACGTTGATATATCTGCGGAGCATTCCTTAGCCCGAAAGACATGCGTAACCATTCATACAGACCCGAAGGCGTAATAAAAACAGAGATCATTCGTGCTCGTTCCGTCATTTCTACCACCCAGAATTTGCTGGCCATATTCAGCGAACAATACCAAAGTGCTTTGTCTAGATCCTGCAACAAGTCGCTGATCAAGGGCATGGGATATACCATCAGCCTCGTCAATTGGTTAACTCTTCGGTAGTCGATACACAGTCGTATATCCACTCCATTCTTCTTCACGATCACTACGATCGGCGACTCCCATGGTGAAGCTGAGGTACACATGATTTTACCCGATAGTTACCCTTTGATCACGTCCGCCAACGTTTCGCGGAACGTTGGGGCGACTGGACTTTCGTTGTGCGATTGGGGCTGATCCTCCGACATCTATATCGCAGATTACGCCTTGCGCAGCAGGTGGGAGGGAGTTTACTTTACCCATCAGTAGTTTTTCGTTTCTTCCAGATCAGCTGACGCAATTCTTCTTGTTCCTTGGTCAATGGGACCTCCGGCCGCCCACCTGTAAGTCGCCAATTTTCACCTCACCCAGCATCACATCTACTTCTGGTAAGACAGCCATATGTTGGCCAAAAATCCTCTGCGAACAACACTCCACTCCCATAATGATATGATAAGCAATCGTCCGCTCTTTCGCTTGTGATTGGTGTCATTTGGCCCCCTTGATGGTGGACGGTCGATGTTCCTCACATTCCTTACGGGTTATTACGTTTGCGTGATGGGTGGGCCGGTCTTGCTCGCGATTAGAAACTCTTTCATTGTCCAGATCGGGAGTGAGTTCATCAAACAGCTTTGAGGCCGTGTTTCCTACTGATCTTGCATCATCTCAACGACGTTGTTCACATCGGTCATCACTGACTATCGCGTCGGTCGTCTTTCCTCGAGGTCACCTGGTTATTCAAATAGATCATGCTCCGACTCCCGCACCACATCAACGTCACCACCGTCAATGGTTGCACCAGGTGTGCTGATCACGATGATAACCACCAGCGGCTATCCTGATTGTCGTTCTTAAGATCATTTTTTTTGCCAGCGTAATCATATATTGACGCATCGCAATTTAGCATTGCTTCTTCTTCTAACCATGACCGATGCTTCTGTATCCTTCGACGGTCGGTTTAAAATATACTTAGGTGTCGGGTATGACGGGTGTTCAACCGTAGGACTCAGCTATATCAGGCAATGCTTCTTCCTCCTCTTCAATGGTTGTTTTAAACACGAGTGTCTGCCACTCCTGATATCGCTGTGACCCTACGGAAACATACCCGGGTGATCGCGGTATCATAGCCGCCTAAAGGCATTATTTTAAGAGCGTCCCTTGTTGGATGATCACCTCTTGATCGCTCAAATTTGTCAAGCGCAGGTAACCCAACCTTCCAGGTCCAGTCGTAGCCGTAGGTACCCAGCGTGAGTGACGTGTTAACCACAACTTTGACTGTAGTTTATACCGACCAACATTAACGTTTACAAATTTATCCACCGTAATCACCACTTACCTCTTGTCCGCGGCAATTTATTGTATCTCCGCTCCTCACTGCGGTCTTCTACCTAACAGTTGAATCCTGACCTCGTCCGGCAAACACACTGTCCCTTCATTATGATCAAGGCGTATCCCGGCCGGTACTATAAAGTCCATTCCTAGAATCGGTTCTTGTTCCACTTGGTCACCGCCCTTTTATCGAATTTATAGACTAATTACCCATTCACATGATCTTCACCTTCGTGAGGCCTTCATCCACGTATGAATTCTCTCCAATACACACACATTCCTGCTTCTGATTTTCATCTATGACAGCCAACCTTACAAGAAAAGGTGGTGTCGATGATGGAGACTTCAGCCCCCGAGTCAAACAGTAGGATATCCTCCTCATTGTTGACTTTCCCCTGCTCTCTCTTGTCTGAACCACTTGTTTGGAGTATGATACTTACAGGTGATTCGCCATGAAACAACTTGAGTTCCATCTTGGTGGGTTATCGTGCGTATTCATATGGTCGTCGCTCTACTTGCAATTGAAGGCAAACAACTAGAATCCAAATCATATGTACTGAAAGTCCGGCCGGTCAGATGATTAACGCTTTTATAAACCCTTTCTCCTTCGTGTACTTCTCCACACGCCGCGCACCCATAGAAACACTTGCCAGAGAAGTGACCTCGGCGTCCGCACTTCTGGCACGTCAATTATTTCCAGAATCCACGATCGTCATGTCTTTTCGACCCACAATGAGTGCACGACTTGTGTCCTACTGCACGATCCTGATCACCCAATCTTGGCTTGGTCAGACGTTTACTAGTTCGATCCGTCGTTTGATAGTCTGCCGTAGCGATGTAAACACGTCGTCGTTCTTCGTCTGAGTCTGATCTGCATATATTATTCCGAAGAACTGCCATCTCCCCCACGTGGATTGTACGCACGAATCGGGCTGGTTTCGATGGTATCGGGATGTATGTTGAGGCTGATCGCTGGCGAAACTTGCTTGAGCCTGTCGGTGTGTTCC
This sequence comes from Hyaloperonospora arabidopsidis Emoy2, assembly GCA_000173235.2. Classification (NCBI taxonomy): domain Eukaryota; phylum Oomycota; class Peronosporomycetes; order Peronosporales; family Peronosporaceae; genus Hyaloperonospora; species Hyaloperonospora arabidopsidis. The sequence continues at coordinate 53,678 of JH598115.1, forward strand.
CTGTACGTTTCTGTTCCGTTTGTACACACGCAAAATATCTCTTAATTTACCGACTCCTCCCAATCATAGCAGCGCTAGTCGGTTTGAGATCTCTATCATCCAGTGTCTCTATGAAGTGTTCCACATGGCCGCGGCGATCAGCGGCATTTTCATCTTTCACATGAATTTTTGCTCGCATTCCAGCAACGTTCAGTCGATAGAGGTATTCCGACGGCGTTTCATCAGCACGCTCACAGTCGTAGTAATATTGTCGACCAGCGGAAATGCCGTGACCACAGTATTGCAAAAGAAATCTCTAGATTAAATTGCTCCACTTTTTGCGTGTCGATCGACTCATTTGAAAGTACCAGTTACGATCTACGCCCGTTAGCAGATCACCAAAAAGCAGACACTTCTCCGAGTCAGGGGCTTGGTCACGCAGGAATGCTTACCTGACCTTGCGTATCCATCCTCTAGCACGGTCATCATCGTGATCGCGGCTCGAAAATTCTTTCAGCTTGGCAATCGCAGACATGCGCTGCAAGGCGAATCTTCCTCCTGTTATGGCCTCAAATAGTATCCAACTGGGGTCGTCGTAGATCGTCGATATCGAGATCGTCAGGGTCGTACGAGTTGGCGCGACTATGGTGTGAGTCTGCTGATTCCATGTCGGTGTCCGGCATACTCCCCCGAACACATTGTACTCGGGGGAGGGACGCCCGACATGCGCCGTACGGGTAATTCGACGGTGTTGGTCGTGTAAGAACTTCTACATGGCTTTTGCAAAGTAGATTTGCATCTGGTCGGATTTATCCATAGCAGGGACTTTCGTTGTAGGTGAACCCATCGCAATCGTGGTCGGAGCGGTATGCTCTTGGTGGTCACGCGAAGGTGCTGCTCCAGAAGGTCCCAACGACATTCGTTTGATCTCCATGTCATCGCTTTCACCCGCATCCGACTCAGCGGAGGCATAGTGCGACGACACAGCCGGAGGATGTTCTTCATCTTCGACCTTAACAGTGGTCGTGAGTTCACGGTCGGCCGAATCATAATTACCGGTAAGTGGGACTATCATTTGGAACAGTGATCGATCGGCAGTGTTCACCCGATACAGGTTGCAGTCGATCAGATCCTAAACGTCAAACGCCCCCGGTAAAACCCCTGCTCCTTGTAGCAACTGAATGAGATGTTTTACCGCTTCCATCTTTTTTATCGCGGCTCTTGGTTCAATCGCAGGGCCTCGAATCGGTCCGATCAGCTCCGGTGTTGGGATCTTAAGCACCGGATCCGTGGACAGTAAGTCTTGAAGCTGGTTCCAGTGCAAACGTTGCTGTAGCTGATCAAGATCCCAGCCTTCCATATTGACCACTTCTTCTGCACTCATTTCATGATCATGGCTCTCAGATTCAGTCCTCCGTAACTTCTGAGCTGCAACTTTCGATCTTTTTTCGTTGTATATAGCTTTTTTAGACTAAACATGTCCTTCTTTAGCTGGACTCGTTCCGTCTAGAGAGTCGCACTTTGCACAGTGAGATCCGCGGTGGTCCCCGAAGGGAAACTAGGAGGGCATATAGGTTTTTCTTTGTGACCACCTGGGTAATCTTCCTCTTTAATTTTCGTTTCACCAGAGCCCCTCCCATAACCCTGACAATTCGAGTAATTTAGATGATGACGTGTCTGCGACAATCGTTTCTTCGCCGACACTTCCATCCCCGGTAAAACCTTGACTTTCACATCTTCGCTCTGGGATTCACGGTGAAAATCCCGAATCACCAAAAGATCCGGGCACGCGCACCTTTGTGATGGAGTGGAATTCGATCATTTTATGAAGCGTTCCCGACTCTCCACTGGCGCTTGGACGACCGACTATTGTAGGGGGTACTCCGGACCGTGTGTCTTGTCTTGTTCCTTCTCACCTTATGTACCCGTCGGCGGGAGGGCTGCACTCTTCTGAGAGACTGAGGTCGATATCTGTCTTGATCGAGTTGGGAATAGGCTGGGTATGGTATCGTGAAAAATCTTCATATGACCAGAGGTTACTTTGAGCTCTCTCCCAGAGTCGCCCTGACCTTCCTTGAGGTCGCCTTGCCTAAATGTAAATACTTGCTACACTTTTTCTTCTGACCACTTGATCCCCTTTTCTTATGAAACTCGAGCCGTCTTAAGACCTTGCCTTTGTATGTTTGCCGCATCCGATCTTGGGCTACCTTGAACGAGTATCTTCGTCCCTAGCCAAGCAATCTAGGGACAAACCTTGGACAAGCGCGTACACAACAGACATTGAACATCAGGTGGCAACAGGTATTCCAGCCCGGATGGATGCTGACGCGTGTCTTTTGTAAAGAAATCAATACCGTTCGTTATTAACCAATGAGCAGCTCGAACTACGCTTATGCATTTCTGTATATCAGTTTCTGTTGCGTGGTTTCGCTTCCCACCATTCATTAGTCCCATTAAAGTGATGCACCCCGACCACCACCATGACCGATGGTCACAATTAGTGACCATAATCGATGACGACAACCGGTGACCGTAACTAATGGTCACAATTGGCTGTTATCCCGTTGTGGATCTCCGACATTTATCCCCAAAGCATCCTTGACCGGTCCAAAGTGTACCCATGACATTGGAAGTTGCGATTAATCGCAGAGAAGAACTATCCAGTTCATGACAAGGAGTTTTAGGAATGTGCTACGCACTCATTAATTTTCGCGTGCACCTGATTGAGGAAAGTACGTTTGCTTTGTATACCGATCACGCTTCGCTGCGCATAGCGATGAAGAGACCACAACTGTCCCAACGAATGACACAGTGGCTCACTTTCATAAGTACAACTTCGTCGTGCAATACAATTCCGGGCGAGACTAAAATGCTGGCCGACGCTCTGTCACGACGTCCCGACGTCCTGACTACGATCCCCGGTCTGTGATGAGTCGTCAAGTAACTGAAGACGGTGATGATCGACGTGCGATGTGTGGATCACGCTAAAGATAACTCGGATCACCTTTGAGCTGTGCTTATTCCACAAAATCGTCGCGGCTTACGAGAATGATCCAACTTACGCGGATATTATCGCTTATATGCGCGCTCCTAGTGATGTTGCACTGGAAGATTTATCATGAACCAAGCGTGATCATATTCAGAGATAAATTTGGACGGAGACCTGTTTCTTTACAGCATGGATCAATTCGATGATCCCCGTACGGTGATCGCCAACGACATCGTTTGCGTGATCGTATCCTTCAGGAGTACCATGATGCCCCAGCTGCTAGCCACTTCGGCTGATAACAGACCTTTGCGGCTGTTTCTCGTGAATTTATCTGACCCCACATGTGCAAGTGGGTACGCAACTGGATTCGTACGTGCGGAATCTTCCAACGAGTGAAGCCATCTACATTGTCGCAGGCACCCCTGTGACCGTTGCCGATTGAATCTGAGGCTTGGCGTTCAGTCGATGGATTTCATAGTCGGGCTCACGCACGATAGTCAAGGTCGAACGAATATCCGGTTCTTTGTCGACAGATTCAGCAAGATGACACATCTAATGCCTTTCCACGCTACGATCACGCTGTAGAGACCGCGGTTCACTTCATTGACACTGTTTTTCGCCATTACGGTTTTCCGGAATAAATTGTTTCGGATCATGTTCCTAGATTTACATCCGCGTTTTTGACCTCAATGTTTGAGCTTCTCGGGAAGAAGCTGCAGGTGTCGACCGCGGCTCATTCGGAAACAGATGGGCGAAAACCGAGCGTGCTAACCGATTCATCAAAGATGTTTTTCGAAGTTATGCTAACTCCTTCTCGAGTTAAAATGCATTCTTAGCACCAGCTGATTTCGCACTCAACAGTTCTGCACACGAGTCAACAGGGTTGACGACATTTATATGAATTCGGTTCGATACCCTTGACGTTCCTACGCTTCTTGCCGTAGGTCATTCCACGGCACCTCGTGGGTACACTCTGGGTGGGGATGAATGTGATAAACAGCGATCGAGTGCAGCTCACGGTATTTTGAGCGCGAATATAGTCACCCAATCCAAGGCGAAGTCTGCTGATTTGACACCACATGGCATGGCATCCCCGTCAGCTTGATGGACTGCGGAGACACTGATTGTCCCTTCTTCGAGTATGCGTTCAGCTACTGCCAACTACGCGCCTATTGAGTCGGCGCGACCAATTTATGACATGAATGTGTCGGAGTTTATACTTCAACTTCAAGTTATCCCCCGGGTAGTACGTGATGCACTTCAGTATGCAGTGGATTAACAGAAAGAGAATGAAGACAAACATGGCAGGAAATATGAGTGAGCTCGAGAAAGATAATCGTATGATATCATTCTAGTGGATTAAGCAGTTATCAAACTAAGCGCGAGTAAACTCTCGCCACGCTTCATCTGACCATTCAAGGATCTTAAGTCGATCGGTGACGCCTGCATACTGGACATAAACTCGGGCGTATGAAGGAGTGTCGTCCGGATACGCTTCACGGGTTGGTTCCGATACCGGAGTTAGGAGCTCGTAAATTGATCCCCTTTCCCGTCTTTCTTAACGCGCATATGACATCGGACGCGGCTGTACTTCCGTCTGCGCATAACCGAGAACATGGCGTTCCAGGTTTCTCATCCATTTGAGCAATTCGCGTTTCGACTGTCGGATCTCACTCGCGGTCCTCTCTGCCTGTGCAGCACGCTCGAGGGCATCCTTAGCTTCCAGACGAGCGTCTGCAGACTTGTTCGCAGCCTCATCAATATCGTCCTGTGCAACCAGTACGCCAGAGTTACCATCGTGAGGGCCCACCACCACTTGTGGATGCGAAAGGCCAGGTTCGCTGGATCATGGATCGTATTGTGGGTCACGAGGACCATATCCGCGAAGTGGCACCGTCGGATCATGAGACGCGCGCGGTTGAAACCGTACGCAAATATCGTATACGCTGGATTGGGTTCCCACCCGAGCAGGATATGTGCAAGCCGCGTTCCTTGATTCTCCCCGACGTTCCAGACGTTGTTCGGGCATATGAGTCCATAGAATCGGACTACCCCGATCAGACCGCAGACATGAATGTCCTCGTGGTGCATGACGTCGAGAACGGGAACTGTGTGATTCACAGCGTCGAAAATGAGATTGATGGCAAGAAAGAGAACTTTGTGGTGAATGTGTATCACCACGATCACGAGAACAGGACCTCGACGTAAAGGACGCAACAGGACTAGAAGATTAACTCGTCGCCGCCTGCGCTGGCTCCGCAGCCTAGAGTGGTGGCACCAGGAAGGCGCACCACGAGTAACCACAGTCCGCTGTTCGTACATACCACGCTCGTAATTCCCGATCCAGGATTGTTCGCGTTCGCTAATTGTACACTCTGCGATGTGTTGTTGCCATTCGTGGCGATATGGAAGTGGCATCGAGCTGCAATAATGACATCCTCCGTTAACGTGGACATAGCAGAGTCGGTCCTCGTTCCAAGCGTGCTCGCACACGTTTTCGCGTAACGCGCCGATTGGGTGATCGCCGCAAAAGCATTCTCGAATGGAAATCCAATGTCGAAATCTCCTTCCATCCTCGAGCAGTCGGTTCCAACGCCGAATAAATGCGCCAGAAACTTTGCAAAGCGTCGTACATAATGCCATCAAGACTCTTTCAGATAATCCGCAAAATTTCGGAAGTAGTCCTGCATTGTTTCAAGTGAGTCCGGAGCGTGCGCTCTGGACAAGTCGGACAGAGCCCAAGGGATGAGTTTTTGACCCATCACGTGGATGGATGCACTCTCGCTGACACTTCTCGGGAGTGCTGCGGGGTTGGAGGTTGTGTGCTACGTCATCGCTTAGTATAGTTGTGACTTTTCGAGCTCTGACAGTCGAGCACTCACAGTTGGTGAGTGCTGTTTTGAAAAGGGCTTAATGTATTGGGCTACATTACAGGATTTACACAAACAAAATAAACAATTTACATTTGTAGGTAGGTGCTGTGCCCCAATAGCGGCCACAGAGTGGCAATTTTTAATTGGTTCATTACTGGGGCCTAAAGAACCAAGATGGACCAATGATCCAGAACCTTAAATGAGTGGCTTCCGAATGGTGGGAACACGGTCGTACTTAGTACGATTAAAAATTCGTAATTAGTGCGAATTGGGACCGTCTGTGGGGTTAGGGTGTAAAATTCCCCTAACGTTGGTGATCATTGCCGAGCGCACCTCTATGGCCCAATTTGTGACACCTTATTGACCCCGTCAATAAGCGATTTTGCGCTCTGGACCCAGTTTCAAACAGGCCTGGGTTATGGTTCTTACATATGGTTAGGCTTCCGAGGTCTTCGAATGGCAGATCTACGGTACAGGGACCCCGATAATTTCCGCTGAAAAGCAGCAACCTCGGTCTCTAAAAGCATCGTGCTGGAGGGATTACCATACTGTCTCTTCCGATGAGTATGCGGGCAGATTCTCCTAGTCCAGTATACCTGACTTATGCACGTCTGCATCAATCCATTAGCGTCGCATCTGTGTTCAATCACAACTAAATTAGCTTGATTCCAGTTTCACATCTGTCTCTTTAATCACTCGTGCGTAGCCTCCAAACACCGTGGGGACTCCGCGCTCTTTCCTCCTACTTCCACGTTGAATAGACCGCC
>JH598116.1:2449-74511 GCA_000173235.2 Hyaloperonospora arabidopsidis Emoy2
GTGGATTCTTACTCAGTACACAGCTACAGCAATATAATTGAATATTAGAGCTCGCTACCGATTGAATGAGAGATAGATCGCACGATTAGACATATTAGCAACTTGGAAAGGTCGCGTTTGTTGCCTGTCCGAACACGTATAGCATCGTCACAGGAGCGTATTTTCGTGCGCTTGATGGCACAATCACGAACACATACATTATGCGCTACCATCTTCAGCTACTCTCGTTGCCATAGCACACTTTTCCTTAGTCAATTGCGTCAGAAATGCCGGGCATACTCCGTTCTCTTCGACTTACTTCGCGCTCCTTACAAATTTTAAGTATAAAAGAATGTATGACGACCCTGAGCATTCATCACACATTCTTTTATACCTTAAATTCGTATGCTCGGTGTGGCCGTATACTTTTGAACGGGTGCCAAAAGCGGTTTTTTGTATGTGAGTTGTGCCACCAACTCAAAAAATGGGAACGCTAACACATGAGGGATATGTAAAAAAGCTTTGCGCATAACATACTCAAATAACAGCGCCTAACTCGTACTAATTTTAGAGCGGTGTTTGTAAAGATAATTGAAACATATAATGAACCTCTCGTTGAACCTTTGGTTAAGTCAAAGCACCTCCGCTAGGTACTTTGACATTTCAACTAATAGTTGAGCGCTAAAGCGGTATCGCTACTTAAAGAGTGCTTGATCAGTTCCAAGATCGGACTTCCGTGTTATGGACCTTTGCTCATGTCAGCGAGCTCCGTAAGGTCTTTGTTGGTGTATCATCCCGGCTGTAGTGCACAAAGATACCAAGAACAAATGGCAGATTCTAACGATTAAATGCTGTATCTCGTGATCGTAGAAGGAGGCATTATAGGTGGCTGCTGACGGTGTGATATTTGGTCGATCTATTTCTTAGAGCTGTATTAACCAGCACAACATTCCAGAAGCACCGAAGCCTTTGCGCGTTCGGCGTGCAGGCTTGTATACGTGAAAAATATTTTTACGATCGTGTTGACTTGTAACAACGACAACATTGATCAAAGTGACTGAAGATTGATGCAAAAATCGACTGTGGATAACTGTTTAATAGCTCTTGTCTGTCACTGCTTTTGTTATGTAGTCCATTATGGGGTGTACTCTTATGTTTTCGTCATAAGCATGAACATACTGCTACTTTTATCGTTATTGGGACTCGGTATTGATACATGAACTAAGAGCTTTTGTTCGTCTACACGCTTGCTGCATTCACTCGACATAAATACATATATGTGGGATCAAAAAGTGCATGTCGTGACCAGCCTGCTTTATCCTTCGTCATGCCTTGCTCGCTTGCGCTTGAAATGTCTCACTATGTTGCTGCATGTGCACGTAATGATCCAATTGTACCTCATTTGCAAACTTAGTAAACGCCGAGCACTCTACCGTGAGAAACAAGAACGGCAGGACGTACCCTGTACGCTGATTATGACGAATAACAGTAGAGCTGTCCAAGACCATCTAGACACCATGAACGACATCACACCCATCACACACTGCAAGTGCTGCCATGAACAAGGCCACAGAACGCTAAAGCCAAATTCATCGAGCCATGAATTTGGCTTTGGCGGAATTCCCCGGGTCGGTGAGAGAGAAAGATCTGTGGCAGTGTCGCTGACGGCGATCCCGAGCACAAAGTGGTGGTGGTGACCGCCACTGTCCTGAGCCAAATTTTACGCGGTGGTTTAGGGGTAAAAAGTACTATCGCCAGAACAAAATGGAGGTTAAATGTGTAGTTAATAAGGTTTTTAAATATGTTTTATAAACAGCACCGTTATTTGAACCTCTCGTGAAACAGTAATCCAAGCAGTAGTTGAAATGCCGCTCACTTACCTTTATAAACGCGCTATTATAATTAAGATAGGGGAGCAAGCTCTGGAGCTCGCCCTTTGATATAAGTAATCCGGTTCATAGAACTGGATCCAATTGCAAAACGCTATAAAACAATAGTTACTAAAGAAGGAGTACGATGTTGTTAATGCCTGTATCAATGGAGTACAGTATACTTGGGCAACGCGATTAGCCTTTGCTTATGAGCGCCTAGAATTTGCTTATGTGATCCCCGTGATCATAATCACCTAAAATCGATTTTAAGCCAATCACGTGCGTGCGTCACAATAGTTACCTAACCAAAGAGCGACTTCGGGTATGCTTATGTAACTATGTGGTGGGGACAGGCTAGATCGCACTTAATACGTGTAAGTACACCTAGCCGCGTTATTTACAGACAGACAGACACAGATAAGTACGATTTAAAAGTTCGGCATTCAACCTTGCGCACAGTCAATAGCTTCACCCTTTGGGCTCGCAATGAGTAAAAATACGGGTGGCCGTATATTATGGCCCGGACCGTATAAGCAAAGGATGATCGCGTTGCCCAAGTATACTGTACTGGATTGATCGATACATTAACAGCATCATACTTCTTCTTCGGTGACTGCTAATATATAGTGTTTTGCATCTTGATTCAGTTCTCCGAACTGGATTACTTTTATTAAAGGGCGAGCCCCAGAGCTTGCTTCCGTATCTTATGGGGTGGCTCCGGGACGCTCGCTTCAATACTTACAAGTTGGCACACACGCTAGTTCTCTTCCGAGCATCGATTTTAGATGACATAGTTCTCTGGCAGTGAGTAAAATACGGCGTTAATAGATTCTACCCCGTCAAAATTGTGACCCACGCGCCCGACTATTAGGCAAATATATCTGTAGCATACAATTTCCAGCTTATACTGTTTCATTCAAGCCAGTCGCATATAATTTAATCATTCAGTTCTAACACACATCGCTACCACACGTGGAGGATTGCAAAGGTAGGAATTCTTACGCATCATATACGCGGCTTCATATAACAGAAGAAATCCGTCGAGAACATGAGGGACTGTGAACACGTCTGAAAAAGCTGCCGGATGCTCAAAGCCTGCTTATTGGCTAATACGTTTGGAAATGTATCACTGGCTCAATGCGGACGTCTTCGTATATGAGTAAGAGAACCACGAGCACGTTCGTAGGCGACGGCGGGTCCAATGAGGGAACCCCTCCGGATGAGACAACTAATCCTGAAGCTACGAGCTGCTAAAGGATGCGCATTTACAGACAATGTCTTGCCTAGGCGGGCGGGTAACATTTCATCACCGACTCCGGCTACTACTAGCGTTTGAGGCCAGAGCAAGTATCCAACCTCAAAAAGAGCTTGCAACATCAAGTAACATCTCCGCCCAGGCCTGTTGAGGGGGAGAGGCTCGGAGTTTGTACGGCTCGGATGCCGAAAGAGAGCATCGCATCTTGTATGAGTGCACCCGAACTGCGTGTCGCTATCGTATGGACGGTTTTCAAAGGGATTGACTGATGTTGAGCATCGTACACTACTGGCTTGGCTCCAGGGGGTGATTTTTCTTCCGACGACTCCACTTTTTGTCACCGAGACTCATGTCGGAGCTGACCGAGATGAGTTTCTCTCTTACCTTCGCAAGAGGCTTTGCCCGCGGCTGTATGCGCGTCTTCCCGTTGGTTTTTACGTTACCAGCAGCTGGAGCCAAAATTTATCTCTGCAGCGCTCTTTTGTCGGCATCTTCCTCGGACGAAGATACTACGCGCGTCAAAGGAGTTTTTACTGCAGCATATCGTATTGAACTCTCGGCGCGCTCGCCTGTGTTCGAGATTGTGTTCATTCATCCGGAATCTCAGGCGGAATGGTCCAACGCAGTCTTTCGGATCGGAAAAGGGTCTTTCCAGCTCCAGGCAACCGAAGCGAGTTATACGGGTTGTCAACCTGCTAGTTACGACAGGCATTCCCATGAGCTCCTCTATAGTTTCCATGTGCTTGGCATGAGCTCCGCAGATCCCGCGCTGATTCAAAATGAGATGACGGCTGCCACTCCGGCACTGATAGTATCGATCGAGTCAGTTGATCCCGAGGGTGCAGCCGAGTTCGGCATTTACAAGTGGACGGTCAACCTTGCGTCTACCCAATGCCCCGAGGGGCTTTAGCGGACACGCATGCTAAGCGTCACCACTGATGATTTCGTTCTAGAGATGGGTGTTCATCACCCACGGACCAGCTATCGCATCCCATGCAGGGCTTGTCTGAGTACCAAAAATAACCATAAGTACTGCAAGTCCTCCTACCCAGTAGCATCTGCAGCGTCTTTCACCAGAGATGTAGCAGTCACTTCAATAGCCACTCCGTAGTTGCTTATCGCTCCACAAGTCGATGCCCAGCGGTTGATGGCTCTTCGAGAGAGACTCACAACGGAGGTGCATCACTGCTTACGATGATGTGCCCAGAAGGCGGCTACTGCTCGTGAGACTCGAACACGAGCCAAGGCGGTCGCCGAAGCAGCTGTTAAGGCTGCTCGCCTCCGAAATACCGAAGCACAACGAACACGTGCAGCTGCCGAACAACAACGGAAACGAGCAGTACAAGTCAAAGCCCAGGCGAGAGAGGACATCGACAATCAGATTCATCTGCTCTGGGGCAGATTGATGCCATCATCTTTCGGTCATGTTTATAATTCCGCATCCCAGATACCGCAGGCTTCCAATCCGGAAGCAGACAATGGCGTTCCGGATTCTGATAAGGTAACCGGAGTCATGACTGGGGAAGCCGTTTGTGGCCTGGATCACAGCAACTGCGGCGAGACTAGTTGTGCTGATCCCTAACCGTGTTTATTTCCGCTTGCGATGTGATACCCGGTGATGACGCATGTACCACGGACGTACGAGAAGGTGACAGGCCTGGGTGTAATGAAATCCAGCCAAGTGTCAACCACTCGTGCGCAGTCGGCTCCGGGGACACGATGATGGAGTCCATCACAGCGATGAACGACACGTTACGACTGGTGGATCTCGAACAGGCACTGAAAGCTCAGATGATCAAGACGGCGACGATATGGAAATGCCCGCTCAAGCTGGTGCGGTGCTCGTCACCTTTCCTGGCGATTTAGAGGCCACCTTCGAACGTACCCAAGAGACGGATGTTGTCGCTTCGGCGACCACCTACCAAAAGGCACCCCCGCCTTTTCTAACCAAAGGTTTGGAGTGTAACGAGGCCCAGAGCGCCCAGAGGCTAGCCAAATTCTATGATCAGACGATGTCGGCGCCGCTCGTACGTAAGGCACCCGCTGCGGATTCACGAGCGATTACAATGGCGTCTGCTTCACCTGCGCCCCGGTTACCTACGGCAGCGAGCGGTAGTTCCGTCTCCAATTTTCGCTCCGAACCTCAGACCGAAAATCAGATTGCGATGAAAGTATGGATAACCTCACGCAAGCGCAGCGCACAACTGCCTGGTTCAATGCCACTTTAAAGAAGGATCTCAATAGCTGGATCATGCGCTGCTCTTCTGAATTAGCGAGCCTCCTCCGTTCTCTCCCTCACCCTGGATATTTTCTCCAACGACTGCCGCGTGATTCCTTTTTAAATTTTGGACACGCCATAAAGAGCAAATACAGCTTTCGGTGATACGGCAGTACGCCAAAGACAGTACCCTATCGGCGAGAATACGCGATATCTGCAAGAGGTGGAATACATTAGCTTTGGCGCATACAGCTGAGGTTCGATGGAGGACCACTGACTCCATCCAGAAGTGGAGGCGGGTCACGCAGGTTAACGGTAGCCTCACCTGCCCAACAATCACTCAACAATTAGACACCGCCGAAGGGGGGGGCACTAAACGCTATTTATGTCCTCTTCCCTACTCTGGCTCAGGTTGACCCGACGACAGGTGTAGTCCTGCCGAAGACTCTATCGTCACTATTGTTCTCGCACCCCGCGGTGCGTGAAGCAGTTGCAGGATCCCTCAGTTTTTCCGCAAACTGGCAACCATTTCTCATTCTATTACAGACGGGGGAACGGGAGATCTCGCCCCATGACTAAGGGCACCTCAATCAACACGTCTGCTGATCCAGCTTCTCCATTGGTCCATCCCCGGTAGTAAAATCACCACCTCGCCCCGGCAACGTCAGCCCCGACCCCTTGACAACACCATAGGCTTACACACCAAAAACGTCGCGGGGTTCCCAAAGCACACAACTCGTTGTGCGGAGTGGTTCTCTGATTTCCTGCAACGCAGTGATCGTGGGTCCAAAGATATCGTTCTTTTACAAAAGAATAGAGTTTTGGACAGAGAAGCATGCGCGATGGATGCGCTGTACATCAAGACTTGGGGTTTTTAATACGGAGGAAAGGCGAAGAATGACAATGTGGACTGAGACGGAGTTGCGGCGGGGAGGGGTCGCAATCCTTCTTAACCCATACTCATCGGTAACTAAAATCATTCCGTGGATGGAGAATCTATGGACGGGAAACTGGATGTCGGCACAATTCAAACACCACTGGAGTGTTTTTGTCACCGTAAATGTGTACGCCCCTACCGCCTATCATGCGCGTGAGGCACTGTTTCAACGACTTTCCTCTGTATTCCCGCTACATGATGGACCAATAATCCTAGGCGGTGATTTCAGCTGTATGTTGAATGCACAGCTCGGTCGCTCTTTCTCAGTACCTGGAGATCGCCATGACTCGCCTGCCCTACGTGGGCTGATTGAACAGACATGCGTGATTGAGGTCCTGGAAGAGGCATTGTAACAAGCTGCCGATGATCGTGAATATCGAAACTTTTATGCAAGGACTCACACATACTTCTACCAACTGCCCACGGGCGGTACCGCGAGACCCCGGCTTTACCGGTGGTATATTAGCATACAACACACGTCGTGGATCCGGGATTAAGATTAATCTGTACCGGTTCCACTCGCGGATCATAACGGTGTGACTGTGCGGATTGGTGCTCCCTCGCAGACGGTCACAGTGCGGAACCCTCGGCGGGTATATCCGGTAGCTTCTTGTGCGGAGTAATCGGTTAGGAAACACGTCGAACGCGCTCTCGATGATGCGCGCCTTTTTGTTGAAGGCACTGCAGCCACTGACTTCTCGGATAAACCGACTGCTCACTTGCTGGCCACCTGGTGGGACTGGTGGAAACTTGAGCTTCGCAAGGACAAATTGGCCGAGACACGCCGTGTTAAACGTGTTAAACGTGTTAAACGTAGCATGATTAGAAGCTACCGTCAAAAGCTTCGTCGCCTTCATCGATGGCTCCAGGTGCCCCTAATGAGCCCCAAAGTCCCGGATGCCGTGTCGCCCGCTCCCGCTGCACACGACAGAGCCAACGCAACACTCACTGATATTATCGATAACGACGCCACGACCTCCCAGGATATTCGAAGACGCGTATCAGAGTGCCGTCTTCGTTGTCAGCGCGCGAAAAAAACAGCGACTTCTCCAGCAGCATACGTCCTGCCCTGGACAGACTACGTGAAATTTTTTGGCTCGGGTCTCTACAAAGTTTCAGGATAATACGATTATTTCTCTCGGTGGTGTGGCGTCTTACGGACCTAATCGCCCGCGGGAGCTAGATGACGAAATGGCTGATGGACGGGCGAGTGAAATGCAGCGTTTTTCCGACACGCCCCTTGGAACTGCAGCTTTCTTACGCGGGGCATCCCCCCGAACGGGCTGGATGACACAGCGATCATAACTCCGATTACTGCGGATGATATAAGTGCTGCTTTGGGGAAACTTAAACGCGGAAAATCTTCCGGACCTAATGAAATTGGTAACTCTGAAATTTTTAAAAATTTTTTTAAATCATTATTAAATTTTTTTGATATTAGATTTCTACCGTGATTTTGCTTCTACCCTTGCTACCGTTCTGGCCCCACTTTTTTCGCGGTGGTTTTATTGTGTTGGGTACCGGATTCTTTTGGTGAAGCCAACATCCAGTGCCTTAAGAAATCGGCACTCGCGGCATTGCCTCTAGATCATCAGCCTATCGCCCTCCTCAACAGCGACTATAAACTGTTACAAAGATTATGGCAGGACGTCTTTCTACTATTCTACCCACGAAGATTGACGACGCCCAGGTCGGGTTCGTGCCTGGTCGCTCCATTGCGACATCTCTCGACATCTATGCTGCCGCCAAGACAGCAGCTACGACCGATGCCTCGCAGCATGGCTCGTTAGCCCTATTACTCAATTTACCAAGGCATATGATTCCTTACAACATCCTTTTCTTCTCGCTGAGCTCAAGTGGCTCGGCTTTTCACAGCAGTTTATTACCATGGTCGAGGCACTTCATCAAAACACGACTTGTCAGTTTTTAGTGAGCGGATTTCGATCCAAGCGACGTGATGTGCTGTGAGGTATACGCAAGGGTGCCCCAAGACTCCCCTACTTTTTATTCTTGCGCTTGACAGCCTGTACAAGGTTATACGTGCGTGCCCTGATATTGAAGGAATATTCCTTCGATCAGGTGAACATGCGAAAAGCAACAACAAGTGTCTAAAAACATTGATAGATGCTTGCATGATGTTAAGAGCAAAAGGTCGGAGACGATTTCAGTGTCTGGCTATGCGGACGACACGGCGCTCTACTTGCGTGGGGGTTAATACATCCCTAACGTCCTGGACATCCTAGACACTTTTTCCCGGGTATCTGATTTCACAATAAACCACACCAAATCTATATTCTAAGTACTGGGACCAAATGACCCGGGCCGGGTAGTTGAATCCCACGGTCTTTCGTTGCTTGGGACAAATGAGCTATGCCGTTATCTCGGGTTACAGGTGGGACAGGGCGACACGATGGAATCAAACTGGAACGACTGTTTCAAATCCTTGACTCCCCACTCGCTTTGGCTCGTGAAAATACTCACACCGTGGAGCAGAGGGTATGCCTAGCGCGCGATAGCAATACCTAAGATACTCTACGTTGCGCAACACTATTGGCCATCCTCGCAACTTATTCTTAAGCTTCAGGGTTTTAATGGATTTTTATGTGGGATAAACGCAACGGGCGACGCTCGCGCCCATGGGTTTAAGAAGAGCACGGTGCGCTACCGATTCAAGATGGTGGTATGTATATACCGTGCGTTCGTACAGAATTAATTACGCTCGCGGCCATGACGGTTGGAAAATGGGCAACGACGACCTCGCCCGGGGATCTTACGGTGGGCGATTCACGCTCACTATGCATTACCCCGCACCTGGGTCCGGAACCAAAGCAACCAATACATGATACTCTATGGTAGACCGGTTCCAACGCGGTTGCGGTCGCCAGTCTCCGCCGCGGAACACGCGGGAAGGCGCGATGCGGCGGTCGTGAGAAAGCGGGCGGAGCATTTTGTCACCAAAGTGAAGATCACTTACGCTGAAGACGGGAGTGTCAACGTTGATGCCCGGGATTTTCTGGACGCTTCGACTCGCAAGGATCTCCTAGAGGAGGAATCCTACATGGTAGTTGCACCACAAATTGGCTGAGGCATGTATCCCTCGGGACTTTGACTTGGCTTCTTGATGCTCACGGAGGATTCTACCAGCTCAACAGTGTCATTTTTGCCCGTGCCAAAAAGACGCTTGGTGACGCTCTCTCATGGACGTGGATTACAATGGGTGTAGTTCAATTTACACCCAGCAACAGATCGCTCACTACACTACTAGGCAAAAAACGACAATTTGGACGATTATGTCAGGCTCTCCTTTTTAATTTCCCGTCTTTCCTCTACCGGCCTGCCACATTGTGCCCGGTCTCGACTGATGTCCCTAGGCATCACACTTGGACGCTAAATAGCACAGGCACGGACGTATGCCACTGGGACCATGGCCATCCGTGCTGCTCGGCATCATTGTGATAGATGTTAGAGTGCGATCACGCAGCTACTTTCACCAGCGAATTTTCTATACGCTTTGCGGCGCACCCATTGCTCACACGTATCGTACAAAAATGGATTGTTCGAATGAGATGGACTCCTCGCCGAAAAGACTTCAAAGCGTCAATTGCGAGATTGACGTGTGGAGTTGGCGTACTCCAACGGGACAAACGCATGACAGCGGTCGACCATCTTGTCGTAGCTCGGGATGCCTCTTTGGTCGATTGTACAGAACTACGCAGAATCCGAGCAACTTTTTCGCAGGTCATGCGGACATTGTTCCGCCTAAAAGCCAACTGTTTTCCGCTATGGAACTGGGCAGCAGGGAACCGCTCGTGTCCTCATTCTGACTGTCTACCTGGTGATCCCGCGGCTGCAAGTCACGTTTTTTTCAGACCTGTGCGGTGGCGCCAAGTCGCTGGCAACACCTATTCCTACTGTGGGGGCATCTCGGGGGCTTTCCTGACGTTGACGAACACGTTTGGATTTTTGCGCTTTAATTGCCGGAACGCCCGAGCAATGCATGGGAGGCGGCAAGAGAATCTCTTTCACCCACTGAGGACAACATTGAGAATCGAGCGGAATTATTTGCGGCTGCAACAGAGCTATGGAGATTCATGGTCGCGACAACTATCCGCACTATATGGACAGAACGTCGACGACGTATGGCGGACCCAAACGCACCGACAGCTCAGCATTTGGCGGCTTCCTGGACTAGCTTGAGGCGTGCTCTGACGCGTTTCCGCAGCTCGGCATATCAGCAAGGTGTCGTGACGGGGGGGGGGGCCAGGATAGGGCCCTTGTGCGGTCCGCTTTAGCGAATGCTCTGCTAAGCCACCTTAATCCGGCACCATTCTGGGATCTGTCAGCAGACGAGGGCCAGCAATTCCTTTATCTGCTTTTTTTCTTGAGATCTTCTGGAGGTAATCCAGGCCCCGGCGGCGCCGGGTCGGTGACTGTCAAATTAAACGTGGGTACACATGCGGCAGCAATCAGTTGGGTAGCCAGTATGGCTCATAACTCCGCGCGTACGACTGAAGCCGTGGCTTCATATCATGGACTCGTCAATGGACTTCGACAAGCTCAGATCCGAGCCTTCCTGCCTGTAACGGGGTGAACCTGTTACATGTAATTAACCCTTGAAACTTGTTAGTTATAATATTATCATAAAGGTTGATAATGCTCGTGAATATTACCATAAGAGGTAATATTCAGAAACACTCACCAATTGGCTGATATGATTCATCGTATCAGCCAGCTCTAGCGGTCCAATCAACGATGGACGCGCAATGAGTGGTGAGCAAGACTTTAGCATACATTTTTGTAGATAAATATAATTAAGTTAGGACTAAGACATAGGTTAATGATTAGGACTTAATCATATTTAATACAGTTTTACTTTTACCAACAACTAGACTGTCTCTAGTTTCTTACCTTCCTCTGCACGTTTCCATAGAGGTAGCAAGGCACCACTAGCACTGCTGTCGGTGATAGTAGCTCCACACTGGTTGTCCAGTGTGTTGCTCCAGAGTTCCGTTACAGTACCGCTGTATGTCGTCGGGGACAACAAGGCGGTCATAAACCAGCTTCGAGTGCGTCGGTCCCCAGTCCGGCCCAGACTATCAACTCTCTACCGGGAGGCCCGGAAGTTCGCAGATGCTCTTTCTGTGGATGGTTGGAGCCACTACTCCTGCGAGTACAACCTTATGGCTGTCGGTCCAGCGACTGCTACAGTTGCAAATGTGGCATCCTTAGGGATACGCACTCTACAGACAGGTCATCTAGCTAGCTCTGTACGAGCGAACCTGGACCACGATATTGACTACTGGTGCGAAGTGTTGCTGCCAGCAGAAATAGAAATCCATCTAGGGTCTCCTGCGCCGCATACACATCGTGTGCCTCTTACCACGTCTCCTGGACAGCACGCTCCTGTCCTACATGGCGGACCTCGGGATTAGACCCTTACATTAGAGCGACGTAGCCATTTGGTTGCAGTCGAACGGATATTTAAGCAGGCGATCGTACTTTAATATACCTCACCACCCCAAAAATTAAAATGAGGAACTGTGAATGTAACGGGGCTCCGGAGCAACACACTGGACAACCAGTGTGGAGCTACTATCATCGACAGCAGTGCTAGTGGTGCCTTGCTACCTCTATGCAAACGTGCAGAGGAAGGTAAGAAACTAGAGACAGTCTAGTTGTTGGTAAAAGTAAAACTGTATTAAATATGATTAAGTCCTAATCATTAACCTATGTCTTAGTCCTAACTTAATTATATTTATCTACAAAAATGTATGCTAAAGTCTTGCTCACCACTTATTGCGCGTCCATCGTTGATTGGACCGCTAGAGCTGGCTGATATGATGACCCATGTCAGCCAATTGGTGAGTGTTTCTGAATATTACCTCTTATGGTAATATTCACGAGCATTATCAACCTTTATGATAATATTATAACTAACAAGTATTAAGGTTAATTCTATGTAACGGGCTCACCCCGTTACATCACCCCCCTTTTAAACGATAGTTACTCAATCAACATCCTGTTGATGTGGTCACCGTTAGACCACATCAGGGACAGGGAGCACTCGTTTTGGTCTGATCCATTCATTTCTGGATTTTCATCGCATGGTGAACAACTCCATGCGATGCGCGGCGAAAGCTGTTGAGAAGGCAGCTGCGCGTGTTAACGCAGCTGCTCTCGACGATGCCCAGCATTTCGTGGCAGACGATGCTTCATCTGCTGCCGCTGAAACTCTTCCTGTAGCATCTGTTGCTGCAGATGCCCGTGGTGAGTCACCACGTGCTAATGATGATGGCTCCCAAGTGGCGCTTATCTACTCGGGGGAGTCGGACGGTGGGTCCGGCTCGAAGAAGACACCTTGGTCACCCGAGTCTACAGGGGCGGCCGAATACGAGCCTACGAATAGGACTCGAGCGGGTAGTCAGACTCATGGTCACTACCGGAGTCTGTTTAGTTCGGAGGATGAGCATGCTGACTCATCCCCCGCGCCTGCTACTGCGCATTCGCTCTATACCGAATGCGGTGATGACTTGCACCGTGGTGATGACGATTCTAGTGGTACCAAGGCTTCCGTTGGTACCAAGCAGGAGGCTCTAGACGGCAATGTACTGCGTCTAGCCGTTGAACACAAGCCTTGGGTATTACCAGAAAGGCTTGTCAATGAACTGTCAGGCGAGACAAGTCGCCGTCATCGACTTCCATTATTCGATGCGAGGCTGTTGCACTGGCTCGACATCAGCGCTAGTAACTTTCGCGCTGAAGAAGACTTCTATCTGGATGCTTTTCTGAAGCATCGTTGGTATAGTGGCAACACTAAACGAGACAAAAGCTCGTTGCTGTAGGCGTGGAACGCCTTTATACTCAATGTGCAGCACATATGGCACGAAGATTGGCTTCAGAAACCTGACACAACTCATGTTAGGTTTGAGAAACGAACTTTGACTGGTGCAAAAGCCAGATTGCACAATCTGTCTCGTGAGGCTGGATTTCAATGCCTCACGTGGGGCGACCCGTGTCCGTGTTTTCTCGACAACACTCAACGCATCAACAGGGAGGTATACGCCCTTTGTTCGCCCTGGGGTAGGGCGCACATCTCTTCTGAGATGCGCGATGCGATTGCTAATCTGCAATCGCTCTACCAGCGCCATGGCCGCGTGTTTTCCGATGGTCGTTCTGAGCCATCGGATGTGTCTCGTCGTACTGGTGGACGAGACCTTCAACGTCAATCATTAGCTGGGCGCGAGGCTCCCAGCTGTCGCGTGAAGGCTGATAGCTCGCAAGGGAACAAGATAACTCGTTCGCTGCCCCTTCACGTCACGGTGGTTCAAGATACGCCCTACGTGAAAGCGTTGACCACCGTTCGAATCCACCAATGGCTGTGGTGGGGGAGGGAATATCAACTCCGAATCGTTTGTTGGAGTTGCAGGCGGAGGTTGGTCGTCTCCAGCAACGCTTACACGATCTGTGTGATGATTCGATCAAGAGAGGCAGGAGCGTCTCTCTTTGGAGGCGTGGGTGAAACGCATCCACCTTTATCGATTGGACGACCGATCGGAGTTCACGTTCTACCAATTGGAGAACGAGCGGAAGCGTCAAGTCTTTCGCGACGAAGTGGCTGACCTTTGTCGCCAGAATGCTGCTCTACAGAGCCAGATTGAGAAGCTGGCTCGGGACTACAAGAATGCCTTTGCAACGTAGGTCACGCTCCTCCAGCACCATCTGCACCTTGAACTTCCACGTGTGGAAGTTTGTTTCGTTAAACTTGTTGATGCGGTCGGGAGCGGAGGCGTCCATGGCGAGGGCGAAGTCGTTGTCGGAGTCAGGTAAGACGGAACTTGGGCTCCTAACCTGTTAAAAGGCCGAGTTCTAGATGGTTGGCAAAATGCAAAGTGAATGTATTTAGGTCCTTAGTTCGCAAACTCTTTTGCTACTCTAAGTCTACTGGATTCTTCAACTGCACATTCGTAATCGCTATGTCGCGCGTTACTAATCGTACAGTCGCGTATTAGTAATCGCATATCACGCATTACCTATCGTACAGTCGCGCATTACTAATCGCTACTTCGGGCATTACTAATCGTCTAAACGTACCGTTCGGTTCCCACTCTCTGGCCGAGGCATCTTCTATTCAATTCAAACTGCGCCCGCTGACCTGTAAAAGTACGTCAAGCGTTGGCAATCACCCGCCGATGTGAGCTCATAGGATTGAAGTTCAGAAGATGCTGAGCTGAGGCAGTCTTTAGGTGGAATTTGTTGCGATGAAACGATTAGGCGAAAGCCATACCTGAACCCAAAGAGGCGACCCGCGAAAGGATTTAATCCTGACGTAACTGGCCCATTTCGCCGACCTAACTGCGGAGATTGTTGTGTTCGTGCACTAAGGCTGTATTGATACATATTTGACTAGCTCCTATAGCACACTATCCTCGAGAAAGTCTCATATCTTTCATCAATATACACCGCAGACAATTCAAGTCTAAATCACAAGTGTAAGCGATCCCATCGATCTGTGTGTCAGCATCTTAATTGCATGACCTTCTTTCAACAAATGTAAAAATGTAGAGCCTAGGACACTTACCTCATCCCTGTTGCATGATGAAGGCGGAGCGAAGCGAAGGGAGCGGAGAGACCGAAAGGGGAGACGAAGAAACCGGAGGGAGCAGAGCGGAAGACACTTGCTCACTAGTTGGAAGATTCGAAAGTGATTGATTATCGGGGCTTACTACTTACTACATGATTTATATGTGGTGTACACATAAATCATGTGAAGCGTCTCCTCATCCTACGCTTCTAATCAACTATGGTAATTACCGTAAGAACTACGTCGTAAATACGAAGCTGAGCAGGCGGTTCGGATTGAACTGGTCACGGTTATCAATACTGGTAGAAAACCGATGACCGTCAACATGCTCGGTCCCCGAAGGTGTCGATATGGACAGCGAGTTCGACTGTCTCGAGTTGGTGAAGCCATCTATGGCCTCAAACAAGCGTCTCGAGTCTGGAACGAGACTTTTGACGAGTTCGTTTGCTCCATTGGATTTCAAGTTTAGCATTTGACCCATGCTTGTATATCAAGACTGCGGACGGACATTGCGTGCTGCTACTGGTCTACGTCGATGATGTTTTGGTGACTGGAAGTTCGACTAACCTGATCGAAAGCACCAAGAGCGATCTGAAAACTCGGTTTGAGATGACTGACAGCGGCAAATGTGCGTTTGTGCTGGGCATCGAGCTCGTGGATGGATCCGACGGAAGTGTGACGATGTGCCAGCGACGCTACATCGATGACATTCTGAAGCGTTTAGCCATGAGTGAGTGCAAGGCGATGACAAGTCCGGTGGACATCAGCTGGCGACTAAGGTCAATGCGCCATTCCGTGAAGCTGTCGGTGCGCTTATGCACTTCATGACCGCAACTCGACCAGACTTTGCTTTCGCAGTCGGATACGTCTCACGCTTCATGGAGAATCCTCAAGTCGAGCACTGGATTGCAGTGAAGCGAATCTTTCGATATATGCAGGATATCAAGTCGCATGGATTTTTTTTATGCTTCAAGCCTGGTGACAAGGTGGGCTTTTGCGGGTATTCTGACGCAGATTGGGCTGGCGACCACGCAGATAGCAAGTCAGCCTCAGGCTATGCCTTTACTCTGATAGGGGCACCTATAAGCTGGAAAAGCAAGAAACAGTCGAGCGTGTCACTTTCCACGAGTGAAGCGGAGTACATCGCACTCAGCCTCGCAATTCAGGAAGGCAAGTGAGTGCATCGTCTGCTATGCGAGATTTTGACGGCAGCCAACGAGCCAGGACCGTACCTTGTCATTTCCGAAGACAATCAGTCGTACATCAAGATGACGAAGAATCCGGTGAACCATGGTCGAGCGAAGCATATCGACATCAAGTACCATCACATCCGTGATGAGGTCAAGCGAGGTGAAGTCAAGCTCGAGTACTGCGAAACAACTGCGATCTTGCAGATGGACTCTACTGGATTCGCACATCCCAACAATCTGTGAATGCTGTGTCGCGATCAAGACAAGACAAGAGCCGAAGATCTTATGCACGAAAGGGTCACGCACCAGTTGAGGTCTTGTGCAAGATGGTCTTCAAAGGCATGATCAATGATGCCAAGAGGGGGCCACCATGACCAAGCGGATCAAGCGTGTGTCGTGGTTGTCAAGAAGGAAAATGGTGCAACGACCGTTTCCAAACAACCCGAACAAGCGTCCCTATGATCCATTCGAATTTCTGCACATTGACACGTGTGGCCCGATGGAAGTTGACTCGCTGGGTGGAAGCAAGTACTTGCTGCTGATCGTCGATGAAAGCAGCGGATGTATGAAGGGTTCAGTCTGCGCGCCAAGTCCGACATTGAAATTAGCATTAAGAAGTACATCGTGGCGATCCAGAAGCAGTTTGACTGCACGGTCAAATTCGTTCGACACGATGGTGCACGTGAGTATGCGACAACTTTGCTCAAAGCATTTTACGATGATCAAGAAATTGAGCATCAAGTCACCGTTCCATGTGCGCATCAGACTAATGGCACAGCGGAACGGTCGATTCGAAGCATCGTGACGATCGGCCGCAGCATGCTTCACTACGCCAAACTGGACAAGTGTTTTTGGGCTGAAGCAGCGATGACGGCCATCTACGTCAAGAATCGACTGCCGTCACCTAAGGTCGTACACAAGACTCTGTTTGAGATCGTCTACAACTCGAAGCCAAGCGTCAAGCACATGCGAGCATTCGGGTGTCAGACGTACATACTGACGCCAAAGGAGAATTGACTCAAGTGGGATTCAAAGGCTCGCGCTGGCATCGTTTTGGGTTACGAAGAAGTGTCTAAGGCGTATCGAGTTTATGACATCGAGGCGGGCAGGTGGTTGTCAGTCGCGATGTCAACTTCGACGAGTCCACCTTTGGACTTCCGTCGCCGATCACCGATGAAGATGCCGATGACCTGGACTTCGAATTACTTGACCTCAATGATGAAGAGCCGCGTCAGGTGGAGTACAAACAAACAGGCAAGCGCAAGAGCCGCCTCAATGATGAAGATGCAGCTGCTCCACGACCACGTGCAGTGCGTCAACGGCCTGGTCTAGAAGAGTCAAGCGCGCCGGACAGCAACTCGTCACGCCAAGAAGAAGACGAAGAAACGAAGGATTCTGATGAATCAACTCCGCCTTGGCGTGCGAGTGCGAATGCCGTTGAAATAGCAGCGGATTTATCGGAGCCGTCAACATTTGAGGCAGCAGTGAGCGGCCCTGACCAAGTGCACTGGCGAAAAGACATTCATGCGGAGCTCGAGTCAATGCGACTTCGCGGTGTGTTTCGTGCAGCCAAGCTGCCCAACGGACAAAGCGCCATTGGTACGAAGCGGGTCTTCAAGATCAAGCGTAAAGCGGATGGATCTATCGAGAAGTACAAGGCGCGCCTCGTTGCCAAAGGGTTCAAACAGAAGTATGGCATCGACTACACGGAAACGTTCTCGCCCGTGGTCAAGTATGTGACGCTACGCATGATCATTGCAATTGCCAAGCACTTTGGATGGACCCTCGACCAGCTTGACGTGGTGACGGCTTTCCTGTATGGTGTCATGAAGGAACAAGTGTTCTGTGTGATTCCTGAAGGTGTTGAACTTGATAGTGCGTTCGACTGCCTGGAATTGGTGAAGGCAATTTACGGCCTCAAGCAAGCGTCGCGCGTGTGGAACGAGACGTTCGACGAGTTTGTGTGCTCCATTGGATTTCAAGTGTCGGGCTTCGACCCATGTCTCTACATCAAGATCGTGGAAGACCAATGTGTACTGGTGCTGGTGTATGTCGATGATGTGCTGGTGACCGGAAGCTCGCTCGAGCTGATTGCACACACCAAGGACGACCTGAAGACACGCTTCGAGATGACCGACAGTGGCAAGTGTGCATTCGTTCTTGGAATTGAACTTTTGGATGGCGCAGACGGAAGCGTGACGATGTGTCAGCGCAGATATGTGGATGACATCCTCAAGCGTTTCGGCATGGAGGATTGCAAGGCTGTGGCAAGTCCAGCAGACATGAGCTCTCGACTTGTTTCGAGTGACGCAGCTACCAAGGTAGATGACCCATTTAGTGAAGCAATTGGTGCTTTGATGCATCTGACTACTGCGACGTGCCCAGACATCGCGGATGCCGTGGGCTATGTGTCCAGATTCATGGAGAACCCACAAGAAGATCACTGGATTGCGGTCAAGCGCATTTTTCGCTATCTACAAGGCACCAAAACGCATGGAATCAACTACAAGCCGAGTGGCAAGATCAACTTTCGTGGAATTCGGATGCAGACTGGGCCGGTGACCTCGCCGACCGCAAGTCGACTTCGGGCTACGTGTTCATGCTATTGGGTGCACCAGTGAGTTGGGGAAGCAAGAAACAGCCAAGTGTTTCGTTGTCTACGAGTGAAGCAGAGTACATTGCACTCAGTCTGGCGATCCAAGAGGGCAAGTGGATCCATCGCTTGCTGTGTGAGATCATGACGGCTGCCAACGAGGACGGACCCGAGCTCGTGATCCGTGAAGACAACCAGTCGTGCATCAAGATGACGAAGAACCCTGTCAACCACGGCCGCGCCAAGCATATTGATATCAAGTACCATCACATCCGTGATGAGGTCAAGCGTGGCGAATTGAAGCTCGAGTACTGCGAGACTACGGTGATGTTAGCGGACATCATGACGAAAGGACTTCACGGACCACGCCACAAGGAACTGACGACGGCGCTAGGCTTTCATGCGTGTTCATATTGAGGGGGCGTGTTGACGGTCATCGGTTTTCTACCAGTATTGATAACCGTGACCAGTTCAATCCGAACCGCCTGCTCAGCTTCGTATTTACGACGTAGTTCTTACGGTAATTACCATAGTTGATTAGACGCGTAGGATGAGGAGACGCTTCACATGATTTATGTGTACACAACATATAAATCATGTAGTAAGTAGTAAGCCCCGATAATCAATCACTTTCGAATCTTCCAACTAGTGAGCAAGTGTCTTCCGCTCTGCTCCCTCCGGTCTCTTCGTCTCCTCTTTCGGTCTCTCCGCTCCCTTCGCTTCGCTCCGCCCTCTTCATGCAACATAAAGCTCGGTCACTCGATATTGGGTCGACGATCGTACATAGACGACGTTCTAATTCCGGCAGAGTCGTGGGATATGTTTTGCAAAAACAAAGAGCGATTGCTAGATGTGTGTGACTTTTGTGATTTGTCGGTTAGCGCGATCAAGAGCTCGTGGGGGTGTTGAAAAGTCGAATATTGCAAAAATTAAACGCTGCTTTCGCTGACTTTCTTGATCTTCTAGTGGTACGGGGATAATAGTATGGTATAGCTGACCGCTCGGCCGTAGAGAGACTTCGAAGTGATACACATTCCAACGTTGAGTACCGCGAATAGACATGTATTGTTTTCCAGGGGATAAGGCATGTGTTTTTTCAGTAGTTGCAATAAAGCTAACACTTGGCCTTCCGCTGGGTGAAATTTCGCGTTCCGCTGGTTGATAATTGCCTTGACTCTCTTTCAAACTCGCCCGCATAATCGGGTCGGATGCAGCTTTCCGTCATGGAACTATATTAAAATGCTAATCCTCGCCCATTAGTGTGGTAGATCATCACGTGAGCGTCCAACATCCTATCGGAATGTTGTAATATAGGTGTATTCATGATTTTCTGTTTGAGATGTTCGAACAAGACTTGAGCCTTCGCCAACCTTGGGGATCCCATAAAATTTTCGTCCTTCATTTGATAGGGTATAGCCCCATATATTGCCAGATTTGAATGAATCGACTATATTATTAGAGTGCTTAAAGGAATGCATGCTTGCATACCTTTTTTTCGATTCCGGGGATGAAAGATCAGCAGTTGTTGCAAAATTTCCGGGGTCGGCCACTATTCCTTGTGCGATCACTTCATGTGAGAGGAATTTCACCTGCGGCTAAAATAATATACACCTGGTGAGGCTGATGCTTATCCTGCATTCAGTAAACCACTAAAAATTAGTCGAGCGTAGTTAGAAAGTCGTCGAAACTCCAACTACCAAAACAAATACCGTCAATGAACGATCGACGCTTAAACACTGGTATAAATTCAACATCTTTCGCTTCTCCAGGTATACATATGATTCTCACCGGGTCAACAATCAAGCATTGCGCGGGGTCAAAACTGCTACCAGATCGATAGTCTGCTTCAAACTTGGTGACCATATTCCTTAGATTACAAGGAGTCGGCAATTCAGTTGAATTCTTTGACTGGTGGGTCGTTGCCTCACTTTCCACTCGAGTTACGGTTTCATCAAACGATTGCATTCTACTTTGGGTTGACCGTAGCCCCACAGTACATTGTCCACTAATCTTTGAGAGTTCATCGGGGTATTCTTGGGCCCAAATGGAATGCGCAGTCACCCACAATGTCCCAACGAGCACACTAACACTGATATATGCCGTTCGTTCTTTCATATTTACAGCCCAAAATCCACTGGCGGCATCTAATGAGCAGAATTACTGATAACCTGATAAAAGGTACCGAGCACTGGGTGAGAGAGTCGAAGGTTGAAGAACACGAAAGAAGTCTGCACTGCGAAGTGAAGACGAATTACGAAGGAGAAGGAATCTTTGGAAGCGAATTTATTTGTCGGTTTGTTTAAGCTACCTGATTTATCCTTTTCCTGATTTATATGTTGTGCACATATAAATCATAAATCATGTAGTTCATCCAATCATCTTATGTGTCTAAACATTGGTAAGAACTCACCGTATTTACGCGGGATCGACTTGGACAGGTTTACGGTTTTCATGGCAACTAATAATAGTACCTTAACCGTCAACGCACAATATAACCCTTTAGCTCTGTCAACAGGTCGTCGATCAGAGGCGTTGTATACTACATATCGACCTTAACCGCGTTGAACTTCTTGTAATCGATACAAAATCTTATATTTACTTCGTTTTTCTTAAGTACGATCACGATTGGTGATGCCTACGGACTCTGCAACAAAGAGATGAGTACAGCCTGCGACAAACCCTTAAGTAGATTGTAAGTCTTCGCTAAATGATGGATAGGTACTCGACGGGCACTATGTTTAATGAGGTAGTGTTCTCTGACATCAATGCCACAACCATTCCGTAAGAAGGACGTGATAGCGCATTTCCACTTGGAATCATGATCTGATCGTTCTTTTATAACATGATGATCAGCCGGGTCTATTGTACCTCATATTGAGCAGATGGTACAACATTCAATCCGCCATAATCCGTCTTGGCCGGCGTCAAATGAATAAGGTCTGACAGGAAGGCAAGCTCATGAGTATACACAACAATAATGTCATCACTCGACTTGTGCTCAAAATCTGACGTTTTTAGTGGTGCTTCCTGTGTCGTATCATTATGAGGAATTTGTCTATCGTCTACTGCCTTAGAGCGCAGAAAACCGGTGATCCAGTTCTTCGAGCAGGGTTTCAACCCTGTCATTCCACGTCGTATGGGACGAAGATGAATCATCGACGTGGACATCGTTAGGAACCTGGTACATTGACTCTATACTCTGTGGATGATCTGCAACGTTGAGTAGGGAAGGGATGTCACCTAGGCTTGCGATAGTCGACAAAAAAGATCGGATCACTCGTCCTCTGTATATTGTCTTGGACGTTGCTTGTCCAATTATCGTTGAGCTCACTTCGTCTATCACTTATACGACTGTATATTTCTCACGTTCTTGGATAGTAGGTCTCGTGTTTTCTCTATCCGCATCCGTTCCGTCCACGTTAGACGAACATAACTCATACTGGGCAACATTCGAGTGTCGGCGAAGGATATAGCTCGGTTGCGCGTGATCTCGTCGTTCCCCTTCTGGTGGCTGTTGAGATAATTACTCATCGTACATCAACTTCTCTTTCTGCAATAGTTGTCTACCCAACACACCTTCATAGGCTAACACTTGCCAATCTCTATATTTCAAGGCGTTGACCCGGATTGGCCTTCTTATCGCGGCAGTACCCAATGCAGGAACCACAAGACTATCGGAAAGTGCGCCAAGCATGTTGCTATCCATGAAGAAACATTCGTCAATTTCATGTGTGTCACCCGGCCCTTCCGATTGTATATCAATGTTACAATGCCGATAGTCGACGAATCCACATTCATGAGTAGACCCATGAGGTTGTAGTCGCTGAAACCTGAAAACTTCCGATAACTTCGTCTACACAGTATTGTTCCATCACTCCTTTCGACGACCCGAGCAGCAGGAAGACAATTTCATTCGGTAATTTTATCGTCACATTGTGGGTTGACGGTTAAGGTACTATTATTAGTTGCCATGAAAACCGTAAACCTGTCCAAGTCGATCCCGCGTAAATACGGTGAGTTCTTACCAATGTTTAGACGCATAAGATGATTGGATGAGCTACATGATTTATGATTTATATGTGCACAACATATAAATCAGGAAAAGGATAAATCAGGTAGCTTAAACAAACCGACAAATAAATTTGCTTCCAAAGATTCCTTCTCCTTCGTAATTCGTCTTCACTTTGCAGTGCAGACTTCTTTCGTGTTCTTCAAGCTTCGACTCTCTCACCCAGTGCTCGGTACCTTTCATCACATATCGTAAAGATCCAGTCGAATTCCGGCTGGGATCATGAAGGCAGTCTCTATGATGGGATCTGTGCGTGCAAGATGGAGCAATATCCACACTTCAAATTTGTAGACTCTTCCCATCCGAGAGTGAGCTCGAATGTGGCTCAGAACAAGGTAACCACTTTAGAATTGCCGGTACCCTCAACATCAATTTGCTGTGGATATTCGTTCGACTCCTCAATTTAAACCTCCTTGTAAACGACTCACTGATCACCGAGATGTAAGCTTCAGTGTACAATAGCATTTTCGCTCGTTCATCATTCATCTCTCCCATAACTAGAGATATCATTATCACTCTGCGGTCTTTCTCGACCAACACCCTAGCTGCCCCCAGGCAATGGTTTCAGTAGTGTGGTCGTCCCGACTCGCACCTGAGTGTTAAGCGATGCTTACATCCTGATTATCACCGCATTAAACTCAATCTTCATCATCCACCTCTTGCTCTGGTCTGGGATGATAGGATATTTCATTGCATTCCGTTGACATTTCGTCGGGCCGTTCTGCTTCCCCAACAAAAGCGAATACGTAGTTCTCTTCCACCGCTGGTTCCACTGACTGTTAAAACCCTTTGTTATCCGACCCATTCAAAGGCAGCGAGCCCGCTCGATTAAAGGACCCGACTGATATATATATTGGAGTTCTTTGGGTACGACTGATTTGTCAACTGAAGAATGGACAAATTTGGTGAGTTTCTCAAACCGCGCAAACAACTCACATCGACACACGTCGTGCCCTGCTCCTCCGCATGCTTCACATGCTTGTCGTTCTCCAGAGATCGTTGCGCCGATATACACGTCCTAGTTAACCTGATCGGCCGTTCCGGTTGGCAACTATATCAATCCATCTTGTCGAGCTGGGGTCAGACCATACCGGTCCCACTCGATTGTGAGACACATCGTCGTACTCACTTCCGTGCCCTTTTTAATATTTTGAGATACATAATACGACTCGTATTGACCGAGTAGTCGTATTCACTTCCGTCACTCGGCGAGTCACATCGTTCGGTGTTCTGTCTCAGTCGTAGTTCCTTTATCGCCGTCCATAAGTCATCTGTGTTGGCAGTTGCTAAGGTGATCCGGCGGTTTGTCTCGGTATTGTGTAGACCATTCCGTTGTTTGCGTCTTGAGTGATCGTCCCTGCGGCCGAGTCGGTGTTCATCACGGCGGTCACGATATTCAATTCGTGCGATTGTCTGTCCAGCTATAGCGTCTTCACTCAGGTCGGCGAGTATCGTTGTTTCGGTTGTCGCGTCGGCGACTAACTCGAACATTGTTTCTACGAGCTTCCGAATGTAAACTGCTACTTCCTCGGTATCGATGCTTCTTCCTTTCTTGCCAAGAAATCGATGACTGATGATTAGCTTGACCAGGTGAATCTCACCTAGCCGTTGTGGGTAGGCATATTAAGTCCATCAGTTCATCGTTACCACAATCGAGCCAAAGGCGCTCGACGTGATCTCCTGCGTCGGATCGATCCTTCTCGTATAGTATCTGCGCAGATCGGGCATATCCGTTCAGACGGAGCAAGAAGTCGCACACGTGTTCCAACTTTTGACGCTTCGCTGAGTAGCAACTCTACCTGGCCGATTGATCATACTGGGATCAATAATGTTCCATGAAGGCCGCGCTCAGTAATTTTCGTGTTTGCTGTGTCTTCCCTGACGACTGTCGGTACCAACTCTTAGCTGCCTTTTAGCGAGACTTAGCGAGAATGGCTCACACCACTCGTTTTGGGGTTGGCACGTTATCTTCCCCTCGTACATGAAATGTTTGTTACATTGAATTTCGTCATTCCAAAGGTAATGTTTCCAATTAAACTTGGCGATCTTATACTGCGGGGTATGTATTTCCATCGCCTATTCGCTTATATTTATTGCCCCTTCGAAACTCAGTCAGCGAGCGAAGTCGGCCGTTTAGTGGCTGGTTCGACGTTGTATGTCCCAATGGTCTCCATCGTAGTCGTCGGACACTGTTGTATTGCGGATTATCGGGTAAAGTACTTTGTACCGGTGTTTAGTTACCCTGCCCAATCCGATCTCGCATCATTTCGGTAAGTCTATGACGTCATCTCGATGACGTCACTTATTGATTAGACGAGTAGAGTGATTAGACGCACATAAATCAGATTGATTAGATGTACCATGTGATTGAATGCAGTCTAGAGTAGGTAGAGCGAAGACCTATAGTCAATCACTTCCAATCATGTTGGAAAGAGAGAAAGCATGGTAAAAGACTTCTATAATAAAACGCGCGCCAGACGCGTTTCGGCCCCCCGCCGGGGGCCTCGTCAGTGGCTTATCCAATCTAGAAGTGAGATCTTTCTGTATCGTGCACTAACCAAACTAAGAACCTTCTAGAACTTAGTGTAACTACACAAATCACCCACTATAACTACCAAACCTGGCAGCTGGGGCGTTGACCCGGAAGGGAGTGTTCGCTGTGACAACTCCGCTTCCAAACATTCTCTCATCCACTCAAGTCCTCTTCACACTTTGGTGAAGACTTCTTTCGTATTCCAAGCTTCTCTTCAAGTGCTCATACCCATGCAACAGGTTATGAGCCCAATTACCACGACTCTGCCGAAGATGCCACGACCAAGGTCTCCATTGATTGGTTCAGTGGAGACAACTACGCAAATTGGAGTCGTTACATGCGCTGCGTGTTCCTTACCAAGTCAACATGGCACGTGGTGAACCAGGAAGCCACCCCAACCTTCGCGGACCCTCGCGCGATGGACGAATACGTCAAGACCAGCAGCATCGCCTTCGGACTCACGTTGCTGCACATGGACGCAAAGTACCATCACGTGGTCGACAATTGCGAAGAAGCGTGGGTGGCATGGACGCTGTTGAACACGCTGTACAGCGGATCGCAGAAGAATGGGCGCATTTACCTCAAGCGTCAGCTCTTCAGTATGGAAATGGTGGAAGGTGCCAACGTATTGCATCACTGAAATGAAGTTCTCAACATCAGCGCCAAGCTTAGCGGTATCGGGGCCAAGATGGAGGACGAGGACGTGGCGATCTGCTTGTTACGCAGTCTCCCCAAGAGCTACGAAAACGTAGTGCTCAACTTGGAGATGAGCAGCGCGGAACTGCGAACGCATGACGTTATGAAGGTGCTCACGAATGAGCATATCAAGAAACAAGGCAAGAAAACGACGTCGGTAAAGACTGAAGAAGCAAGCAAGGCCTTCAGTACCGAGCGTGAATCTCGCCATTGTACCTTCTGCGGGAAATTGAGGCATACGGTGGACCGATGCTGGGCCAAGCAGAAGGAAGAAACCGAGAAGCTCGACGCGGCGGCAATGCCCGTGGACGCGGAGCCAATCAAGTTCATTGGTAAGACTACAGCAACAATCGTGGATATGACCGAGTGGCGTTTGCTGTTTCGCTTGATTGCGGACTTTCGACGGGCAGGGGCATTCCGGAATGTGGGCAGTCGACAGCGGTGCGACGCATCATATCTGCTACGACAAGAACAAGTTTGCAGCTTTCAGTGAGCGCGATGAAGGCAAAGTATCGGTTGCGGATGGGAACGAGGCTGCGATCAAGGGAATAGGCACCATCGTGGAGCATGTGGTTCTGCCCAACGGTGACGAACGTGGGATCGAGATCAAGAACGTGCTCTACGTACCGAGTATGAACAAGAGTCTGCTGTCTATTCCTCAGATTAACAAGAGTGGACAGTTCCAAGTGTTTTTCTATAAACCAGGATGCACGTGACACGTAAGGGCACCATGCAGTGGTGGCAATGGCAGAGCTTGTGGATGGATTGTACTAGCTACGAGCTTCTGAACGGTCTGCGAATTCTGCGTCACGACTGCGTTCAGAGGATCTACATGCGCGCTTGGGTCACGCACCGGTCGACGTTCTCTGCAAAATGATTGCAACCGGGATGATCAAGGATGTCAACATGCTATAATAGCCTGGTGGATCAAGTGTATGCCGTGGCTGTCAAGAAGGAAAATGGTTCAAAGGCCATTCCCAAGCAACCACAACAAGCGTCACTACGATCCATTCGAGCTGCTTCAAGTTGGCACTTGCGGCCCTAGGAAAGATGACTCACTGGGTGGAAGAAAGTAGCTTCTGCTGGTCGTGGACGAAGGCAGTGGATGTATGAAGGACTTCTGTTTGCGGGCCAAATCAGACAGCGAAGAGTGTATCAAGAAATACATTTTGGCGGTGCAGACGCAATTTGAAATGAAGGTCAAGTTCGTTCGACACGATGGAGATCTAGAATTCGCAACATCATCGCTGAAGACTTTCTACGAGGACCAATGGATCGAACAACAAATAACGGTCCCATATGCGCACCAAACAAATGGCACAGCAGAACGCGCCATTCGGACCATCGTGACAATCGGTCGTAGCATGCTGCACCTTGCAAAGTTGGACAAGTGTTTTTGGGGAGAGGAAGCAATGACGGCGATTTATATCAAGAACCGCCTACCGTCACCGAAGTGCCAAGACCAAACGCCATTCGAGATCGTCAACAACATTCAACCAAGCGTGAAGCACACGCGAGTCTTTAGATGTCGAGCGTATGTGCTGACTCCAAAGGAAAAGCGACTCAAGTGGAACCCCAAGGCTCGTGAAGGTCTTTTCATGGGGTATGAGGAAGAATCGAAAGCCTACCGTGTCTATGACATTGATGCGGGACAAGTGGTGATAACTCGCGATGTCAAATTTGACGAATCAACCTTTGGATTCTCGCCGGCATTTCTCTGCAAAAACCCATTGAAGATACTACCCTGGACTTCGACACCATGGACATCAACGACGAGCCTCGTCAAACGGACTTCAGACAAGCAGGTAACCGCAAGAGTCGCTCTACCAACGAAGACCAAACATCTTCAGCGTCACCTCCTGTTCGCCGTGAAGCTGGACAAGAAGAAGCAAGTGCGCCAAGCGACTCTGTGCAGCATTGAGTGAAAAGACGACCAAGTGCTCGACTTGAATCGGAAGAAGAAAATAATGGCGATGAAGACGACGGAAGCAACGCGTCATCTTCTGCCTTCTGGCAAACTAGTGCAAATGCGGTCGAAAGTGACGACTCATCTGAACTAACAACTTTTCAAGATGCTGTCAAATGGCCAGATCAAGTTCACTGGCGTGAGGCAATTCGTGCAGAATTAAACTCGATGCAGCTTCGTGGTATGTTTCAAGCTGCCAACCTTCCAACAGGACAGCATGTGATTGGTAAACCAAGTGGGTGTTCAAGATCAAGCGCAAAGCCGACGGATCGGTTGAAAAATACACGGCACGTCTAGTGGCAAAATGGTTCAAGCAGAAATACGGTGTCGACTACACAGAGACCTTCTCACCCGTCGTCAAGTACGTGACACTGCGCATGGTGATCAGTCTGACCAAGTACTTTGGATGGTCGCTGGATCAACTCGATGTCGTGACGGCATTTCTTGATGGCTTCATGAGAGAAGTCGTGTACTGTGCAGTACCAGAAGGAGTGGAACTTGATGAAGAACACAATTGCTTGAAGTTGTTGAGGGCCATCTACGGACTCAAGCAAGCTTCGCGTGTCTGGAATGAGACCTTCGACGAATTTGTGTGCTCCATTGGATTTCGAGTATCCGACTTTGATCCATGCTTATACATCAAGGTTGAGAACGGAGAGTGCGTACTTTTACTCGTGTATGTGGACGACGTGCTGATTACCAGCATCTCTACCAAGTTTATCGCGTGTACCAAGAATGACTTGAAGAAGCGATTCGAGATGATCGACAGCGGCAAATGCGCATTCGTCTTGGGAATCGAACTGATGGACAACGATGACGGAAGCTTGACGATGTGTCAGTGTCGCTACGTGGATGACATTCTCATGCGCTTTGGCATGGACGACTGCAAAGCTGTGATATGTCCAACCGACATCAGCCTTCGACTCAAGCTAAGTGATGCAGCAACAAATGTTGATGCTCCATTCCGTGAAGCAGTTGGTTCTCTCATGCACTTGATGACTGCGACACGACCGGACATTGCCTATGCTGTTGGCTATGTGTCGCGCTTCATGGAAAGCCCCACGACGAGCACTATATGGCGGTGAAGCGAATTCTTCGTTATCTACAAGGAACGAAGTCGCACGGTTTTTGTTTCAAGCCAGACGACACGTTGGACTTCCGCGGATATTCAGACGCAGACTAGGCCGGGGACCATGCTGACCGCAAGTCAACTTCCGGCTATGTCTTCATGCTGATGGGAGGCCCCGTGAGCTGGGGAAGCAAAAAGCAATCAAGTGCGTCCCTCTCGACAAGTGAGGCGGAATACATCGCGCTAAGTTTAGCAATTCAAGAGGGCAAGTGGGTGCATCGCCTGCTCTGCGAGATTCTAGCGGCAGCGATGGACAAGTCGGAGCCCGAGCTCAAGATCATGGAATACAACCAGTCATGCATCAAGATGACGAAGAATACCGTCAACCACGGACGTGCCAAGCACATCAGTATCAAGTACTATCACATCCGTGATAAGGTCAATCGCGGAGAAGTCAAGCTGGAGTATTGCGAGACTGTAATAATGTTGGCGGACATCATGACGAAAGGACTACCAGGACCACGCCACAAAGACATGACGGCGGCTCTCGGCATTCAAGCGTATTCGCATTGAGGGAGAGTATTGCGGGTTATCGGGTAAGGTACTTGTACCGGTTACCGGTTACCCTGCACAATCCGATCTCGCATCATTTCGGTAAGTCCATGACGTCATCGCGATGACGTCACTTATTGATTAGACGAGTAGAGTGATTAGACGCACATAAATCAGATTGATTAGATGCACCATGTGATTGGATGCAGTCTAGAGTAGGTAGAGCGAAGACCTATAGTCAATCACTTCCAAACATTCTCCTAGCCACTCAAGTCCTCTTCACACTTCGGTGAAGACTTCTTTCGTGTTCCAAGCTTCTCTTCAAGTGCTCATACCCATGCAACATGTTGCGTCGCCATTTTTCTTTACTCGACGAAGGTTTCTGGTCTTCATCCTCTCCTCTGTAGTGATCCTTTCGTAGTCACCATATACAAGTTTTCGAAATACGGCGATACTTCCACTCAGGGGAATAGTTCTCGCCTTGCTCTTGCACTCGTGGTTCCTCGGATAATCGCCGACCCTTGACCTTCGTTCGACGTGATCTTAGACTCGTACTGTGATGGTACGGGGGACTTTTCTTCATTCAGATCTTCGTCTCCTTGCAACATTCGACACATGATCTGATGAAATATTTGGTCTTGGTTCCACGCCGAACTCGTCTCTCAGCTTGGACATCCACCATCTCAACTCACCCTCCACCGCACGTGGTCGATAGCTCGCTCCCAGAAACTCGGGGTTCGGTATGGTGTTACACTTATGCCCCATAGCTCCCACGAGCTTAACCGCGTAGGTAGAGAATTTCGTCAGGTTCAAGTCGTCGACGGACGCATTTACCAAGGTAGTTAGATTCGCCCACCCTGATTGCGCTGATCGATCGAGAAAAATGTTCCAGTCCACTTACTCTTCTTTATCTCCTCGTCGATTTGGTGGATGAATGTGTTCGCTTCCGGCATTATGTAATTCTTTGCCGCTCGAAAGATCATTGAAGGTAGTTCATCGATAGTCGCCACTTGCTCTTCTTTTCTGTACTCCTCATTCTCAGCCTCACGTAGTCCACTACGTAGTCCTTCACCACGCTGTTTGACTAACAAGCCCTGCATGTAACACACGCCCTTCCTCCACCTTTTCGGAAACCCTTCCACCATAGTACCCGGGTCTTTTTTCCATCCTCCACTTGGTGGTGCTGCAAATCAGCGCTCGCTTGTTTCGAATGGATGACCATTCGCTCGTAGTTGGTTGCTTAAGACCTGTTAAACAATTGAACACCCTGAAAATCCGGGTCGCGGCACCACTGGTATGGTAGTTAGCCAAATCTGTATCAAAAACGCCTCAGCGCACAAACACAACAATCGCCGACTTAGGTTGGTAAAATGGGATAGTACGTTAGGATAAAATAACTTCGCGGTTTGCTACTTCGGATTAAGTTGTGGCTTTCGCCTAACCGGTTCCTCGCAACCAATTCCTCCTGAAAACATCCTGAGCTCAGCAGCTTCTAATTCCCACAATCCTCTGACCTCACACCAAAGGGTGGAAGCCGATGCTTTACGGGACAGGTCACCGTGCGCAGTGTACGTCCGACTAGAAGAATTATGGTGCCCTCGGCTGATGCCCACCGGCGTGTGTTAAAAAGGTGCCCTTTGCTGAGGCTCACCGGCTCGTCGTCGAAGAGACTCAACACGATCCCTTTTTCAACTGAGTTTTACCGGCTGTCGTCGACGAGGCTCTTGCTTTCGCTGGTAGTGAGTGTTACCCACCCGGGGCCTTCCTAATATCTAGGCGCTACCAGTCAAAATTTCTACAAGATATGCCTCTCGAGATTCGACGGCAGGCATAATCTATCCCACGCAGAAACCAACCGGAAAGGTTCCTGTGTGGCCCGATAATGCCTACCGTAAAACGTGCACGCGTGTATTGGACTTATGAATTTCACACTGTACTGGTTGATATATTTTGCTATATCGTGGAGACATTTTGTGTTGCTCCCCTTCGTTCTACCATTTCTCCTATACATATACCGAATGAAACGGATTTCGGATCTTCTGTCCACCTCAGCTGGCTAGTCGCATCAATCAACCTCAGTTGGCCGACCTTGGCATAAGGTTTGCTGATCAAAGCTTCGCCGACCTACGCTTTTTGTCAGTCCACGCTCTCGCTAAATGTAAACCATAGTAAGTAACTAATAAAAATTTACATCATATCGCTCGTAAAGAACCTCATAATCGGGAGCGTGATGGTGTGCGCTTGACAGCAATTGTTCTCGAACCTTCACCGTCCATTAGTTAGTACTGGTTGATGCGAGCAGCTTAATCTTTCGTAATGTGCTCCAAAAATTTATTTGCGTGTTATTCAGTATGGCTTATTGATAATGGTTGCGTAACGTCTTCACTGCTGAAAGGAGACGTCCACCTTTATACATGCTTTCTTTAAGAGATCGCTAGCATTCCTTGTAATGCGTTCTACCATTTGGGATACCTGGATTTCAGGGGCGCGAGACGTTCTTGTTCGGCAGGTATCGAGTTAGAAAAATGGCGAAAAGCTGTGGTACCGTAAAGTTTCAGCTTCCAGGAGTTCCGCACCCTGCGCGTCCCTGATGTCTAGATCCAGGCTCGGTCTCCAAAAATATCGTTGAATGCGAACAAGATTGTGAATAACGTGCGATATGCGGCAAAGGTTTGACGCTGATGATTCATGCACCTTAATAAAAATGACAGAAACAGTATAATGACCCGTCGACTTGAGTTCTGGCATGGCGTTGCCGCCGTCCATCGTACCCGAGTACGAATGGTTCAACTTCTCTTCTCCTGTCGCTAGTATGTACCCGTTTGATTCTTCCGTGGCGTCGAGATAGATCTCGAATGAGTGAACCACCTCGCCGTGGAATTTATACATGGTCTTCGTACTACTCATCTGTGCTGTTTGTTTCTTGCCGAGTCGAATCCGAA
Source organism: Hyaloperonospora arabidopsidis Emoy2 (assembly GCA_000173235.2). Taxonomy (NCBI): domain Eukaryota; phylum Oomycota; class Peronosporomycetes; order Peronosporales; family Peronosporaceae; genus Hyaloperonospora; species Hyaloperonospora arabidopsidis. Next base: position 34,901 of record JH598116.1, read on the forward strand.
AGAAGTCGATAGAAATGCGAATTTACAAAATACGTTGCATTCGTGTGGCATCTTTGCACAAAAGGACGGTAAATGCGCTGCTGGGGAAACTGCACATGGTCAAGGTGCTGCATCAGTTAAAAGTTCAATGGAATCCTTAATCCATCATTTTAAATATTATTCAGAAAATATTTCGACTCGTCTACTCAACTGTAACGTAACTCACATAACAACTCCGCCATAAATAAGATAGGGGAGCTGCTGTCGGTGATAGTATCTCCACACTGGTTGTCCAGTGTGTTGCTCCGGTGCCCCGTTATACCTGTTAGCACTTTGTAGTCCGTTCAAGGATCATAAAACCCGTTCAACATGAACGTGTTGGACAAAGAAGGCGACGACACCTTTCACGGTACCCGTGAAAGTTACTCCTATTTGAGTGGTGTCGAATGGAGTGCGGTCGATCGAATGAGTTCGACCGTTGGTGAAGAAGCTGTCTGGTCTCTGCTATCAAGAGATAGGGACCAACAGCATTCCGTAATCGCCAAGTTCTTGCAGCGAGAACTTGACGCGTCGCAAGCTGAAGTGACCCTGCTGCATCAACACGGTCACCAGAAGGCTGAGCTCCTGAGACATCAACAGTCTCAGTCTGCTACTGCAGCGTCGACACGAGATCTTCGACGCGAGACTATTAAGTTAGAAGTCTCCAAGTACCGAGGAATCAAGAAGACTCCCTGTTAAGATGGTTCCTCGAAGTGGACGATGCCATTAAGGCTCGCCACATCGACGATGAGGAAATGCAAGTTGCATTTGCCAAATCAAATTTGTCAGGGCGTGCCAAAACTTAGGCAATATATCTTCAATGACACGATCCAAACGTGTTTGGATCGTTGGCGGTCTTTAAGACTCTGCTCAGCCAGAGTTCAGGACTCTTTCAGATCTCCTGAAGATAATACAAGGTAAGCGTGAAGTTCCCGCTTACGCTCAGCACGTTCGTTACCTTGCAAGTTGCATGGTAGCGAACCCTGTAAGTGAATTAGTTTTGATGACGATATTCTTACAGGGCCTTATAGATGGTCCCGTGAGGAACTACCTATTCCGCATCGAATTAAAGTCGCTTGAGGAAGCGATTACAACTGCGGTGCAAGAGGACTTTAGTGTGAGACAGGCTCACACTAGCTTAACCCCCTATCGTCCTTCGAGACGAGTAGAGGCGGGAGGTCCAAAACCAATGGGCCTCTGCCGTGTCGAGAGCGAGAGACCTTGCTCTTCAAGCAGTAAGCGATTTCAAAAGTGCAATCGCTGTCAGAAGTTAGGACACTAAGCCTACGATTGTAGTGCTTCACGCCCAGTATCTCGTAATACTGAGCGAAGTGATCGACCGTCTGCCAAGAAGGCCAACGGACGCGGGTCCGACGCTGTTGCAAAGTCACAACAGCGTGGCGGACCGTAAAAAAACGGTCGGGGTCAGTAGGGGCGGAGCGTCCTACTGATCCAGCAACCTCAATAGAATATGCAAAACTATTGATGAAAGTTGCTCCAGACTCACGATCAGTGTGTGTCTCTGCACTTGGTGGTGAGGTAACCCTAATCACCTTGAATTTAGAGGTGACAAAAGATTTTTCACTTGGTGCCTTATTTTACTATGGGGCGTCGAACAACTTTGTTCGTCGCCAGTCGCTAGAGGATCGTAGGCTCAAGTTCGTTGAGCGCGTTACTCCTCCTACGAGGCTGACGGTGCGCCTCGCAACAGGCTCATCGATAGCAGTGATGAAACGTGTAGTGGGGTTTTTACTACACGTTAGAGATTTGCATTACAATGATGATTTCATCGTACTTGATTTGGATGACAAATTTGATGTCATCCTAGGGTTAACCTGGCTCAGAAGGTACGAACAAGTGGCAGGCGTCTTCACGGTCAGCTGGCAGCATTGAACCGTGAAGATGCCTGCCACTTGTTCATCAAATGGCCATCTGATGAACGTCTTGGAGCGTCCACAAGCGTGTGGACTTACTGCGAGTGAGTGCGATGGCCTCACTTGCGGTACGATCGCTAGTACGACTGCACAAAATCACAGTGTGACAACCTACCACACTGTGGGGGAAGCTGTCGGCGGTTGTGCGGATGCACAGGCAGCACCGAAGGTCCACCACTCGAACAAGTCGAGTGGATTGGGACATGGGTGTACGCCTAGCAGGCGACATCCAAGTAAGAATAAACCAGTTGCCCACACAGGGTAACACAATGATCCTAGATCGGCTGGAGAGTCGATCGTAGTGGACCTAGCTGTGATAGCGCAACCACAGCTAGAATACGTCGAGGGAATAAGTCCCCACGTACTTGAGTAAGAAATTCCTCATGTAGTTATTGGTGAGGTAACGAAACCTCATCATCCTGAGGAAATAAGTCCCCAGCAGCCTGTGAAAAAGGGTTCTCAGGAAGAAACCAAAAAATTTAATGTCTTGGTTAATGACGGGTCAAGTGTAGGCGCTTATACACTTGATCTGATCGCGCCTCCGAAGTTGACTTCGGAGATCACTCAATCGCCAACGATAGAACCGAAACGGTTCTTGCGAGATCTGCGTAGTGGCAAGGTCAATCAGATCTGTGTACTCGTCACGGAGGACGAGTACGTGACTGACATTCGGTCGACAGTAATATATGCCCGAAACGAACGGGTTCTCAGCAGGTCATCGATGGACGAAAGTGTACTCGGTGAGAAGACTCGGATTGAGCGATACACGTCTCAATCTTCGGAGTCGCTTCAGGAAAATCCTTTGTATAAGGATTTGATCGAATTCAAGGACGTATTCCCTGAATCCGTACCATACGAATTGCCTAAGGATAAAGGCGCTCGATATAAAATCAAGCTTAAATCGGGCTTATGAAGCAGTGGCCACTGCCTCGTGAACAAGTACTTGCGATCGACAGGTTATTTGCCGATCGATTAGCTGCGGGTCATGTGAGGGAGTCAACTTCCCTATACAGCTCTCCGACCTTCTGTGTGCGCAAGGCCACAGGAGGGTGGCGGATAGTGCACTCATTTCAACAAGTTGAATGCTGCAACAGTACCGGCTCAAACGCTGATATCGAGGAAGGACGTAATCATAGATGGAATGTCAAAAAGTACCATATTTTCGTCCATGGATCTGATAGATGCCTTCTATCAGATCTTTATGCGTGAACGGGACATCCCGTTCACGGCAGTAAGCATCTCGAGCGGTATGCTCCGGGAGTGGCTAGTGATACCACAATGGCTTAGCACTGCCCCTGCCACCTTTAACAGGTGTGTTACAGATCTGTTGAAGCGAGACATCGTACCGAGTTACTTCGACGATGTATTCGTCCATAGCCGGGCTATGGGCGGAAAGAAGGACGTAGAGGTTCATAGAACATACGTTCATCAGGTTCTTACGCTTATGCGCAAGCATAAGATGTATGCCAACCTCAAGAAGTGTGTACTCGCTGCTAGCAAAATGCCACTTCTTGGGTGCATCGTGGCTAAACACGGCGTACGCCCTGATCCAGAAAAGATCAAGGCGATTACCGACTGGCCTGTGCTAGTCGACGTTAAGAGACCTAAACGTTCCTTGGTCTAGAGGCGTACTTACACAAGTACTCGCGCAACTACGCCGAAATGACCTTAACCTCTCTCGTCTTTTGAAAAAGAACTAGAAGTGGTCATGGGACGCTGATTGTCAGTGTTGCTTTGAAGGTATTAAGCAGAGCTTGATGCAATCGCCCATCTTGGCGATTGCAGACCAAGACAGACCATTCCATGTGGTCTGTGACGCCAGCTATTTAGCAATCGGCTGCGCGTTAATGCAGTACGATGCAGACGGCGCAGAGCGCGTCGTCTGTTACCAATCTCGTCAGCTGCAAGAAGCTGAGGGTAATTATACAGTGCATGACAAGGAACCCCTTGCCATGAAGTATGCACTGGCAAAGTTTCTCGTCATCTCCTTGGAGATAGGCCGTTTGTAGTCTATACGGACCATACGTCATTACGCACGGCCGTAAACAGCCCACACCTCTCGCAAAGGATGGCGAGGTGGCTGTCCTACTTTGCGGAGTACAACTTCTCCGTGAAGTACAAACCCGGACAACTTAATGTCGTCGCGGACGCGTTGTCACGCCGACCCGGTTTCGAGTCGTCTGCGCAGTCCAACAGTGAGGTTGATACCACTGTTAGAACACTAGTCACTAGTGCTCCGTCGTCAACATTGTTTGACGCCATAAAAAGGCCTACGCAGAAGATAAAGCTCTTATGCGACGAATGGATCATCTGGTGTCTCCATATCGTAAAACTCTCAAAGATTTACCGGCCTTGTATCGATCTTCCACAGATCGATACACAACACGCAACGGGTTTCTGTATTCTACAGCCGTTGCCGGCGACACACCTCGTGTCGTCGTCCCTACTCATAATATTTGCTCTTACGCATCTTGTATGAGTGCCATGATGCATCACCTAGTGGGCATTGTGGGCGTGAGAAGACTTATCTCACGGTATGTCGTGACTTTTATTGGCCCCACCAGTATCAGTTCGTGCGCACGTACGTTCGTGCTTGTGAAGGTTGCCAAAGGGTGAAGCCCAGTCGTTCATCTCGTGCGCCACCACAGCCTCTACAAATCCCGGCAGAGTGCTGGCAGTCCTTTTCAATGGACTTCGTCTTTGGTTTCCCCGAAGATGCTCACAATAATAATGGTATTCTTGTGTTCGTAGACCGATTCAGCAAGATGGTACATCTTGCAGCAGTTAATGAGTCAATCGCAGCACATAGATTGTGCCCGTGTCTTCATTGACACGGTATTTCGACTCCACGGTCTACCCCGTGAACTAGTCTCAATAGGTATCCTCGGTTCACGGCAGCGTTTTGGCAATCCGTGTTCCGGTCCCTCGAAATAAGTCTGACTATGTCTACTTCTGATCATCCCGAGACTGATGGTCAGACAGAACGCGTCAACCGCGTCTTCGAAGCGATCCTTCGAGGATGCGTCCAATCTTTCACATATTGGAGCGACCGATGGTGGAGTTTGCAATCAACAACTCCGCGCATGCATCGACAATGCATACACCATTTTTCGCGAACGTCTTACGCCATCCACACCTACCCACCTATTTAGAGTGTGACACTAATTCAAGGGGGGAGGGATTCAATCGAGAAAATACTATTATGGCTCTTGCTCATCACGTGTCGAGGTAATCTACGACGCGAACGTTGCCGATGTCGATCAAATCGACATCGAAGCTGATGATCTGAGCAATAGTGACGACACTATTGCTGATCCAGATGAGGATGACGATGCTGGTATATTCAGCATCTCCAATGACTACACCAGCGAGGATGAGAACACCCTCGCTGAAAAAGAGGATGACCTCCTAGCAGTGCGCACAAGGCACACCTCAGAAAACCTAAGTGATGCAGCAGAAGATTTCCTGCTGGTACGAGAAGCAGTGATTCGTTTCTTGAAAGACTCCATCGCTAACGCAGTGAATCGACAGAAACGGAACGCTGACCAACATGGAAGAGCAAACGTTCTTCTATGTAATGTCGGAGACTTAGTTCTACTATCTACGGTAAATCTACCTAAGCACGTAGTAACAAATGTGGGTAGTAGTAAACTACTACCCAAGTACATCGGTCCGTTTCGTGTACTACATCCCAAAGGCAATACGTTCACGATCGAGTTGCCTCGCAGGATGCGTACGCGTCCTACGTTTTATGTCGGTCGTCTCTCTGGGGGAGAGAAGAGTAAGGACAAGTATTTCGAGAGGTAAGCTTGATCCGTGGGGGTCGAGTTCGATCACAAGCGGCTTGGACTCGGTTCGTAGTGAGTCCTGAATCTACTGCAAACCCTTCTATAATGAATGATACGTGTAAGACCGCCGTTCGATCACATAGGTACACCGACGAGTCGTCAGCATAACCTGAAACCCTGATCTCAATCGTTTGATCACCTGAGGTAAGCGGTAGGTCCCGAATGAATGGCCTCATGAAGTACTTAGTAGACGTTCTCGAGCGTGAGAATAAATAGTATTGGCGCAAGAGGGCAGAACTGACGGATACCACAACGAATATTACGTCGGCAGGAGTTATATTCGATCACGACGAGCTTTCATGGCGTATTCGTATGTACTGCAGCTACAATTAGAACGAAACAGTGTAAAAAGCCAAGTCATGCTAACACCGGTAGAAAAAACATTCTTTGTAGCATATGGTAGGCTTCTTCTTAATCTAGCAGAATAACGATCGCCACATGAATGCTAAAGAAACCAGCTGCAGCTTTTCGTACTGCAGCGAAGATGTCAAGATTTGTACGTATCGATCGCTTCGGAACAAAACCCACTTGGGCAGGTAGAACAGTCTACGAACGAAGAGGCCGGACGCTAAACGTTAAGATATTGGTAAAAAAAATTATAATCGCTGTTGAGAAGCGCGATAGGGAAATGGTTGAGCGGCGGATAGGACTTGATTATTTCTTTAGGAACAAGACGTTTGCCTCCGTGAACGATTTTGGAAACGCGCTCTATTCAATCCATCTGGTGTACAAAAGGGACATTATCGGCGCTAGTTCATCTGTGTAGTCCTAGTAAAAAGTGTTGTCCATCTCATCTGGTCCTGTCTACTTGACGCTTTTGAGCCTCTACAAGGCTCCACAGACGTCATCCGGTAATATTGCCACCATGTAAGTGGATTCATCGAGCATCATCAATGGGGGGGGGGGGCTGACTAAGAAAGTCTGCTGTAGAGTCTGGACACTCAAAATCGATGTCTTGCTTTTAAGCGCTCAACGTCACCATCAGCATCAGACTTGATCTTTAAAACCCATTTGCTGTCCACAATGTTTGTACCCTTGTCGGGTTCGTCGACAACCTCCCAGGTGTCAATTCGACGATCGCGTTGAGCTCTGCCTTCATCGCATCGATCCAGTTCTGTCTTTCAGGAAGAGTCATGGTTCCTATAAAAGATTTTGGCTCGTTCACCCGAATAACCACCATTGCGGAGCCGTCAGCATATCGACCAGGCATGGTGACGTGAAGACGCGCACGTCGTTATGCCCGGGATCGGTTATCACCAATGTTTAAATCAACCCTAGATGCCTCGCAATCAGAAGCTCTTGAGCCATCTTCACTTAAACTTGGTATGCTCTCTGTGTTGGAAATATTATGGGTGGATACATCATCTCCAGCACTTAGATCGTTGTCTATACCCTTTTATGCAGAGTTAATTGAATGGACATGTTGCGATACTAAGATCTTCTTAGTGCGTTTGATGAACAGGCGATGTCCCTTTACCTTATCATCATTTCCGATGAAGACGCCGTGTTCACACTTCTTTCGCGTACACATGGACTTACTCTTGACATGAACCGTGACCCTTTTTCACCACTTTAGTATGTGACTAATGTTGGGCTTTTGTCCAGTGAGTGCTTCAAGAGGCGACTTGTTTCTGCCATTTGCACGCGTCGGGAGTCGATTTCTCAACCATGACTGATGTCGTAGTGCTTCAGACTATAGGAAGCGAGGAGCCTTGGCAGCATCAAACATCATTAGCCCACATGCCGTCAAATAAAGTCCTGTGAAGCCTCTCCACCTTTCCATTTAAAGACGATTCGTTCGGTTCCGTTAGTTGCTGTCGAGTTCCACGTTTTACACACCACGACCTTATCTTGTTCGTGTCGGACTCATTGTCGCTCCGGATGACTTCACTCGCACGTCATATTGTTGCTTGAATCTTGTAATGAATTCAGCCAGCAACGGGAACCAGTCGGACTTACACGTATTGGATAGACTTCTGTATAGCTAGACGCATAGTCGACGACATGCAAAGAGTGAGTGCTGCCTTTGTAATCTTGTGGTTTAACGTTTTTGGTCTTGATATTAACACCAATTAAGGCGCCAATCTCGTCCGTTGGTGCTGATTCGGAAGTGTCTGTTTACGCTATAGCGCTTCTTGTTTGCTTGTTCTCGCGACATGCATCACGGTCGCTTTGCTTCTTTTCAGTGATATGTATACCATCCGCAAGGTCATGATTTTCGATCATCGCTACATCTTCAACGTTGACATGGACGAGTCGAGCATGCCGTTCCATGATACTGTCATTAGGTTTTGCTGCAATACTCGCAACGGCTGATGCGATTGCATGCCCATTGAGGTAGCAAGTTCCATTATCCCACGTCGCACAGCCAACAACATATTTGACTCCCATGTCTTCAAGCTTCCACAGTGATGCGACTTGCTCGGTAAATGAGGTATGGATACCTTTCTTTGCAAGTTGACCAATTAATAGCAGGTTTCTGCGCAACCCTGGAATTACGTGCACGTCTTGCAGCAGAATCTTGGTTTGCTTGCCGTCGACATTAATCTCCATTTCGATGTGTTCACACGTGCAATACTGGATGGTGCGACCATCTGCTACAGTCACGGAAAGATTGCATGCATACTTGTCTTTCAACGCAAATCCGGTACCTTATATATGATGACTAGCGCCTGAGTCCAGCAGCCATTCCCGTTCATCCCGAATGCCTATGAATGCTACCTAGCATGATGCATACTGACATTCCTTATGGTCAGTCTTGTGGAGCTCTATAAATGTTCCCACCACATTTTCTAAGCCTGTTGACCTTTTCTTTTCTTCCATAAACTCCTTCTTGAGTGAGCAAGATGAAGCAATGTGACCCTCGTCCTCGCAGAAGAAACAGGCACTCTTAGGATACTGCTTGGCTCCTCCTGCACTGAACACATCACTAATTTCGTTCCTTGACTTCCGCTGTTTTTTCTCAAACCTCGGTTTGTTGCTCTCAACACGATAGTACAGTTTCGTCTCCCCCTTTGGCTTACAGACAAATCCATTTCCGTTTCCTGTCATGGATGCCATGTATCGTATAGCTTTCTCGAGCTCTATCCCATACTCCGAGATGTATTGATCGACCTTCGTCAGCAAGCTTCTCTCCTCCGATAGTCAAGAGTATGAGCAGAAGTATTCAAGGATGATCTTGATCGGATTTCCATCCATACGGCTTGCCACAGCTCTCATGTACTTAACGTGTGATGTCCACGTTGCGTTGGTTCTCTTAGGTGCTATGAGTAGCTAACTCAGTTGAAAATGGCTTAGTTTACAGCAAAACCGATTCTTCATGGACCTGCAGACACTGTCGTAGTTGGTAGTAAGTCCTTGATCCGCGAGATACTTAAAATACCCAAAGGCTGCACCGCGCAAACACATCGCCATAGCGCTCAGTCAGTGCTCTTCGTTCCAGACCACGATATCGAAGGTCTCTAGTGTATGTATCTGCACGTCAAATTGGTACTTGAACGATTCCCAATTTGCTCCAAGTCCTGAGTGTTGCTCTTCTCCAGTGAACCCAATGAACTTAAGTCATTCACCTTGGGTGAATTAACTGGACGATATGCTGCGGACGATGTCGCCGGTGAGGCGGTGTGCATCGTCACATTGGAGTCGGTTTGCCTCGACAATTGGGCTTGAGGTCTTAATCACGAATTTCTTGTTGCAAGGCTGGAATTAACTGCATCATATCCATTTGAGCATATGGAGTCATCGGTGTTGGTTGCTCTGATAACGAAGATGGTGGTGGGGCCCTCCTTTCGTGTCAGGGGTGTGAAATGATCTCATGTCTTCGAACTGGGTAGCAAGATTTCTCGTTGGTGGGAAGATGCCATCATCTTCATGATCACCGTTTGGGCTCATAACCTTTTCTCTTTTTGACGACGCGTCCGCTCTCTAACTTTGTTTGCGCCGGAGTTCTCAAACTCAGCTGTCGACTCTTCGCTGCTAGTTGTAATAGTACTTGTGCACTTTGATGATAGTTGTGAGCTGAGAAATATATTGACGTGTTAACCACTACCACTGACACGCATTGTTTCCTCTCTGATGATCTTGCGTCTTCCTACAGACCTGACATCATCATTGATTTACTACAACAATATATGTGGTTAACATTTACCTGGCGTGATCGTTATCACGTGAAGTGTTGGCGACAGCAACATTCGATCTGCATCAACAGGGCGTTCGAACAAATTCAAGCGGATATAATCGTAAGGACGTTCTTGACGCTGCAAAAGTTCATGGAGAAGGTGATCAAGAACGAGGGTGGCAATGATTTTTCAACTGCCGCTCGTTAGAAAGATTCATTTTGTACGTGGATCCTCGTCGTTGCCTATCGCTTCTGAGCTTGTTTGTGAAGGGTTCTCTTCCCTGAAAAAATGGCTATTTTGAGCCGTGAGTAAGAATAATTTGATAAATATGAGTGTTTTCCTATTGGCTAATATCTTTCCAATTTAACCATTTCTTGTCACATTCCGCAAATTTCTGATAAAAGCCCCACTTCTATTTATACCAACTCTGTAGTTTTTAGTATTCAAACTGTTGATTAGACTATCACGCTGCTTTCTGGAGGATTGAAACTTCTTGTTCGAGTGAAATACAACACCTTTTGACTTCATTGCGTCGGAAAACCCTAAAACCTGTGAAAAACGATCACACAAATACCAAGTTATTTCCCGGGATTCGCAGTTAGATGGGCTCTAAAATTTACATAAATGTTTCAGAAAGAGCTCTTTACGCTGGTCGTGTTTTCGTCGAAAAATACAGGCTGGGTCAAAAATGCGAGCCAAACGCGTGATAATCCATAAACAAATGGGACAGAGTAGTATATCATTCAACACTGCCGCCTGCCACCACGCGCAATTCTTTCGGATCCAACGATAGTTTTGGAGGTATTGTATAGCCTCAGAGACATGTTCGAACCAATCCCCAAGTGAAAACAGTGTTGCAGATATACCAATCTCCTGAAACAATGTATTTGACACTGTTAAGCTTCATTTACTCGCTTTGTCAAACTTGGTTTCGTGATACAACAAGAGCTCGTCCAAGCTCACGAACGTGAATCTGCGCGTAAGCACAGGAAGAGCTGTCTCCAAAACACCTATTGTCCACGACCTGTCGTGCACAATGATCACCGATCCGCAGCTAGTCCGTGCTCGCAAAAATATCGAGTTTAAAGTCTCCGATTGAATCTGCGCATCATGTGGGTACACACTTCCCAGACAGATGCGATAATTATGACGCGTAAGAATTTCGCGCATGGGTGTCGTAAACCACCCAGACGCTGGACGCGTCCACCTGCTTCTCGGTCGATTATCACCGTCCGTTTTCACGTCGTTAACATTTGTCTCTAGCCGGGCATTCTCCGGTCCATCCTTCTCTAGCAGCGGCTGCTGCGTCTCCAATGGCTCGGCCGTCTCGTCCGCTGCAGGTTGGAACTGGTCAATGGCTCGGTCACACTGCAGCAACTTCTGCTCGAAGATATGGAGCTCGTCCAGGATGCTGGCTCGATCTTCAGTGAGGTGGTTGGCCAGCGTATGACCTTCGCGCACGATGCGTCGCAGGACCTCCTCATTGCCAGGAATGAGGCCTGAGATGATGAAAAACGTGGCCTTGACCTTGTGTTCAGCTAGGATGTCGAGGATTGCAGGCGTCGAAGGTGTGGGTGAGTCGTCAATCGTCAGTGAACAGACTTGAGACGACGTGCAGACGCTCCAGAGTACAGAAGGATGCGAGTGCCACTTGAGACAGCGTAACAGCCAGTGAGGGAGTAGATACACAGAGGCGAGCAAGACAGTGAAGGTGAGGACGAGGGCGATGCCGGTACTGTACATAGCGTAGGATACAGATAGTTGATCGTTATGGTCGATGAGGTCGCTAATCGAGGGTGACGGCAGTAGCGCCATTGCGAAGTAGCACAACATTCCAGACAGTCGCAGCCTCATTGTGGTAGTGGATGGATACTTTCTGACCGTTGCAATGTTGTGTACAAGTGAAGTGGTTTGTGCATAGCCTCGACAGCGTCTCATTATGACGAAATATTCGTGAAACAGTTACTGCGACATCTGACGGCTCCACGTTGTGACGTTTCAATAAATAGCGTGTGTCGCAACTTCATTGGCTGATAGAACATACTTTCCTTTAAATGTCTTTTGTCTGTATCTGTAGATGAGGAGCTACAGAAACACGATGGACGACGGAGTAGAGACGCAAATGCGTGGAATTTACGCGAGCACATCCCTTATGTCGAGGATTAGAAAGAACGAGAGAGAGGGGATTCAAATCTACCAAAACACATGTGGTCCACGCGTCTACAGAAACTTGGCCACACCGTCTTGGATCGACTCGAGCGAGAGCTCCGCCGCGTCCGTCGCCGTCAAGTGGATGCCCACGCCCACGAGCACCCGCTTGATCGCCTCCTTCGAGGACGCGTACAGCATCTTCGACTTGATCCGCGCCGTATCGGGCGACCTAAAGGTGAGCCAACACCCCCCACAAATAGAGATTAAAGTTAGAGTCCATTGGACGTCTAACCACTTGCTCCTGTTGCTCTCATGTAGCCACGTACCACGACAGAAAGACGATCTTGCTGGTGGGACGCCCGTCCTTCGTGGTCAAGTCCAAGTCCACGACCGCGTATCGACAGTCGCTCGTGATCTGCGACAACTTGTCGGCCATGTCCTGGTACGACTCACTGCTGGGCCCCGTGGCCTCGATCACGATCTCCGAGTCGTTCACGATCTTGTAGATAAAGTAGCGGAAATCGTGCGGCGCGCGCTTCAGTTTAAAGTCGTTAAACTGCGTGATCACTTCATCATCGACACCGACACCGGAAGACTGGGGACAGACACCATAGCAGTGTATACAATAGGGGAGAGGAAGGATCAGTATACGAAGTTAGAGAGAGGTTAGGAATATAGAGATGGATAGAGTAGGGAGAGGGGACGCACCATAGCGACTGAGTAGCTCTAGTGGGTGGGTGGGTGGGTGGTAGGGGATAGGGGAAAGACTGACTTTGTCTTGTGTGGCTTAAGACGGAGTTTTCGTGAGTGGAGAAGGCGGGAAAAACTGACGCCCCCTCTGGGCTGTACGACTATGGCGGTTGGTCTCTCGCTTAAAGTATGGAAATTAGATGTCAGCTGTCTCCTCTCCTCCTCGCCCAGCCAGTGTACAGTACACACATCCATGTCTCTCGATCATATGAGTGCAGGCTCCAACACGAACGCCCGTTACTGCACCACAACAAAGAATGTCGTCTATCGTCAGATTCTCGGGCGGTTTGATAAGAAAGATGAAGTGTGTCTCGTTACTGGAAGGACATGGTATAGTGTGGCGTCAATATGACGTGAACGAAAGCAGGTTCTAAATAAGAGAATATTTTGATCTAGTTGAAGCTGGTAAAGCCATATAGGGACTTGTCTACGATGCTTCATACTCGTGCGTTGACCTCCTGCGGCTTCACCTCGTTCTTAGCATCTACTGTACTATCTCTAGATATAATGTCACAGCTTACAAACTCCGAGACAAAAGCTCCTGGCAGATTTGAGACAGAGTTTAGTACCGTCGAGACACGACGACAGCACACGCGCGTGTCTTGTCGTAGCGCATGCAGATCGTGAGGATAAATTTGGGTGGAGTCCTCTGTTTGCTTTTCCATAATGTGCTGCTCTCGCGTCAAGTTGTAACGAAGTGACTGCAACACAGTCTAACCACAGACGAGAATACCGGGTTCTAGAAATGAATATTCGTAGGTATAGCTGCTTGTTGTTGCTGTCGGATCCAAAGCTGTTTAGGTTATGTAAAACTAGGGTCTAACCATACAGATGTGTGTTAGTTTACATGACTGGAATCGTAGTTGTCAGCTGTCGACACCAGTTCAGTCTCCAGCCTAAGTTCACAGAGCTAGACGCAGGCATTCAAGAGAAAATGACTAGAGTCGGTCGCACATCTATCATACAATGCCTTCATTCATCCATCGCTTCATCGATGCTGTCGAACATATCATCCAATGGTCATAGCTGCTATCTAGTCCAACAGAAGAAGCCGTGCAACCGTCCAGCCTAGTCGAAGACATCTTCCAGAGCTTCACCCAGCAGCAAACCACCAAGCACACCAGCACCAACACCCATAGCAGTACTCATGCCACCCCCACGCCTACCACCATGACCAGAGCTGCCACCGTGACCGGACTTACCACGACCAAGTAAGCTGCCGACACCCATAGCAGTATCCATACCACCCCCATGCGACCCACCATGACCGGACTTACCACCATGACCAAGTAAGCTGCCAAGACCCATAGCAGTACCCATGGCACCCCCACGCGCACCACCATGACCAGACTTGCCACCATGACCAAGTAAGTTGCCAACACTAAAGCCACCATGCGAAGGTCCATGGTGCTGCTGATGGTGGTCGGACGGGTATCCTCCCTGACCAACCATGCCAGGGGGTCCTCCAGCGTAAGCCACAGCGGGTGGGGGTGGGTAGCCGTAGGCCGGAGTAGCCACAGGAGGCGACGGATAGTACGGTGGCTGTCCGGGGTACTGTGCTGCAGGCGGCTGTCCAGGGTACTGGTGTGCGGGTGGTTGACCATAGTGAGGTGGCGGGGGCTGTGAATACGGAGGAGGGTGCGGTTGCTGCTCGTAGTACGGCTGTGGGGGGTACTGCTGAGATGCTGACGTAGCAGCTGCAGCAGCAGGAACTGTACAAGAAGCCACCGGGTAAGGCGAAGGGTACTGCTGCGTGGTTGGGTAACCCGACTGCTGGGGGTACGGATAAGCTTGGGCTGCTGTCGGTGGCTGAAGAGCTTTGCCAGTAGATGATGCCATCGGTACTGGCTGCACACCAGTTCCCTTGGACTGCACCCCTGATCCCTTGAGCTGCACGCGCAGATTGATCTCCCCTGCACGTTTTGAGCCATTGTGAAGCGTGTACCACTGGTCCGTGACACTGCCGTCTATGAACATGGTCACGGGCAGCCGGCACTCGCCAATGAGTGTACTGGCTGTAAAGTTCTTGTCTTTCACTTCAAGTACGAGCTGGTCCAGCTGGACATCCACGACCGGAAAGATAAACACTTGGTTCCACACGGGCGTCTTATCTAAAAACAGGATAATAACAGATAGAGATGGAACGAGAAAATATAGATAGAGAAAGAAAGCAAAATAAGGTTTTTTGCAGTTAGAAATAGCGCGGTTATCGTTAGAAATAGGGTGTCAAGATGTTAAGAACGATAAAAAGACGCTATGACTCACGTCCGTTGTCGTGCACGCGCGTCCTGAAGCTCTTGCGGCGCAGCGTGAGCTTGCAATAGGGATCCTGCTTGCCAAACGTTTGTTTGTCTAGCAAGTCACGCGCTGAGCACGCGCGAACGTGGAGCTCCATGCTTGTTATGGTGGTCGAGTAGCTCTTCGCTTTCACGTGGTCGGGACGGTTTACGTTTTATCGAGTTTTTTAAAGTGCTTGACGAAGAGAAGGATGTTTGTTCTTCCTGGATTTTGTACGAAAGACGGATAATATCAACGAGACGTTGACTATACTCCTAGTGCTGACGCACTGGCTCTGCCACTTTTATCCCCTGATTCAGCAACCAACATCTGTCGCAACTCAAGACAAACAGGAGAAACACGTGCCCAAAATAACGGACCTAGTGGCAAGTCAGCGACGATTCTAAAAATGGTTCTGTTTAGAAGCACGCAACTATTTAAAAAGGGACTATCTAGATATAGTACTCGCCAATCAACCGTAAAAATGCCTCCCGCACGGCGTCTGGCGTGCAAATTTGGCTGTACTTCCATCCTTCACATAGACACGGTAAGACGTCCACCCCAAAGGCTTTCAACCGGATCTAAATCCGGAGACGTCGCCAGCCATATAATGACAGTAAGTTTTTGGTTCGAAAGCCAGCACTTCGTCAAGTGCATTAAGTGAGCTAAATTGCTGTCGTACTATAAGATTAGTTGGACGCATTGAACGACAGCTACGGAATTTGTTATTTAGCGTCACGACGTCCTCCGCAGATTGACGGGGCAGTAAATGAAGCCAGACGCGTCTTCGTGCTCCCTGATAGTGCCCTGCACCACCTCTTGGAAGCACTAGAGAACGCTGTATCGAAACATGAATAGTTGATATTGTATCAACTGTGTCCACTACGACCAGAAACGGAATGGCGGCCACATAACCCATAATAAGGCTGTAAGAATGCATGATTGTGGCGGGTTGGAAGTGACGACAAACACGTAAGCTCCGTCGACGGTATGATTGACAGTAAGTTTGCTTTGATGTCGCAGCTGCTATGAACGTCTTGTGGTAGTATCATGTTGATGGATGTGGCCGTGAAGGAGTTAACTCGGTACATCAAACAAGTATAGTTGATGATAACATTGTAATGAAGCAATGGAAGGAACGACAGTGCCATGAAGTTTTTGGATGCGAAGTGGGTAGCTTAGTATTTTTCTTGTTAAGAACTCATCAATCACTTATCTACTTGCCATCTCGACCTTATAAGCTCTCACGAGTCGTATAATTTTTCTGCTTCTACGGCTTTCCATTCCGGCATGATTTCTCTATGACCATTCCGAAATGGTCATCGTAAGTGCAGTAGGGGAGCGCTTATAATTTGGAACGACAATAAATATGCTGTTGTAATCGGCTAGAAAATCGATTCTACTAACATGTCTGATTCGTAATATCAACATAGATATCAATATACGAGTTACCATTTTCTTGTAAGGAATACTCGTCGCCGGTTGGATGACCGACCTAGGCGATAGGAATCCCAAATTGACCAACAGTTGAGCCTTAGCTGTTGTACTCTCGCGTTGTTCTTGTTAGATCTTCTATAAATGATTTCTCAACGCGCACTCACCATTGCATCTATTCGGGAGGTGGTCGATTACACTCAAAAGCAGAGATCGACGCGATCAGGACCCATGGACGCAAAAGTGGTTATGATGTATCTATCTGGGTGGCTATACGAGCTGGATCGAGTGCCTGTGACAACATCAAACTAGCCAAGATCAATACTCAAAGAATAGTATCTACGAGTCCAAGGTGACGCATGCAGTCACCAGTAGTGCCAAGACAGCCTGTGCAGCAAGGCTTCCTTCCGTAACCTTGACGCCCGTCAACACTGGGTTCCTTTCACACTTCACCCGAGAACAATCGAGTCCAAAAACACTGCGTATGCAGCGCGTCCCCATAAACACTAGCCATCTTTCTATATATCACGTGATGTCTAGATCAGAAGTCGCTTGGCAGAAGTACTCCAAATCAACTTGTCCTCGATAATGTCGTCTTCAGTTTTTCCCGTTTTCATGTCCCGTTTTGTTTTTCAACTTCCATTTTCAAGCTGCGACTACATAGCATTTTCTTCTGTGGCATTTAACCTATTCTTCTTCTTCGACGTCTTCTTTTGCATGGTTCAGCTATCATTGCGGTGCGTTGGAGTAGCTTCGCGCGTTTGTTCCAGCGCCAATAGCCTTATTGAGTTAGGCCTAGGTAATCGAAAGAGCTAAGCCTCCAATGTTGGTCGAATTGGGATTATTATTGGCTAAACTGGCTCACCATAATGTTAAGTAAGTGGGGATTATTACTACTTAATTTTGTTAGCCTCACTCGCTAGATTCATTCGAGGCTTTTAATTGCCTACTTTTAACGTAGTTTTCTTGCGTCGGACTACCGCTGGGCCGACGACTACCCCGTTAATAGTGCAAAGAGGATCTTCATCGAGAATGTACATTGGTCGTAGACTCCACAGAAGTATCATGTCAAAGTTGAGGATTCTTAACTCGGTAGTAACATTTATATAAAAGCGCTGACGAAAGCGTGAGCTCTTACATTGCGATCATGACATACATCGCTGCTGACTGAATATCACATCACTATTATTCACAGGGTAGCGATCACTTGTGACTGTGAAGCAACAGTTTCTGCTGAAATGTACATCCTTTTTGTATTATTCCTGTTGGAAGTGGTCACCCAGCTTTGTCAATTGGGCAAGTTTATGCAGTTAAGCATCTAGTTTATCGTGCTTTTTGAGGGTGCCAAAAGGACGCCTACGTACACAAGCGGTGGTGCGATGATTGACAAGCGAAGTTAAAAGGGTTGTTTTTTTACAAATCACACGCGAGTGCTATAGACTGTAACGTCTCGTGTAGTTGTGGTAGACCTCACTTAACAAGTTTCGTTTGCAAAAAGATGGACAAAACTCACAGTCAATGGTTTTAGTGAAGTTCAAGGTACAGTCGATTAATAATCAATTAGTTAAATTTGCAGCGCAGTCATTACTTTTGATGTACATATTTGACACAATTCACAGACGTTGGCGGTCGACGGCTGCACTGTAGTTGCCAACTTATCAGGTCAAATTTGCTCAACATCAAGGTGATCCGGGTCGCTCTTATTGGGCCGAAGATGCTGGACTGTGCTCTAAACTCTGCATTTGGGTCGGTGGAATCCGCAATGGAGCTGGACCAAAGGCCAACTGGTGCGAATGCTTGTTCCCATGACGCCGGTAGCAGGTATCACATAGCGCATAGCGCGTGCAGCTGCGACAAGACCAAAATTCTGCGCGTGTGACGAGCAAACTGCATTCCCGGCAAAACACATTGAGCTGGACGGCCTGTTCGTTGAAGTAGTGGTGCAATATCATCATGGTCGAATGCTTAGCACGGCGCAGCGAGTCGAATTGATAGCCGGCGTACGAACACAGCTGATGAAACATGAAGCGACTTCCAAAGAAGCGCGGGACTTGTTCGTACCAGGAAGGCACAACTGTCTCTGGATGGCACCCCTTGTCTCGTTTATTTCCCCGCACAATTCCACCGTTTGCCTCGACGTCATCCAGTACATCTAAATCAACCACCAGCAAGTCTTGTTTCAGTCGTTGAATAGCGAAGTGGCATTTATTAAACACCTCGCGCACCTTCACATCTACTCGTAGCGATGCTGGCGCTACCAGTGACGCACCGGAACCACCGTTCCTAGAACGTGAACACGCACCGCCAAATGCAGCATTGTCACCGCCGCCATCGGACTCGCTGTAATTCCCACAAGCAGCTGCAAGTTTCTTGTTTTCGCTCGACCGCCTCTGTTTATGGTTCTTTAAAAGAATACGACCAATCACTCGTTCCAATTCAGCTGGAACGATATCACCGTCAAAAATTGGCGGGAGCTGGTCTGCTGGCCAAATGAGCTCGTCAGCATTTACGGACTGCACCGTGGTGCCACGAGTAGACACACCCGTACCGTTTTCTTCCCTCTTTGAAACGAAAGACACTGGCCGCTCAGAATCACCGCATACAGGGTGACTGCGGACGCTTTCACCAAAATAGCGATCGTAGAGCGTAGACCAGGCTTTGACAATCCCGTAGTCTTTTGCTTTGAGAAGAAGCTTGTTGTACCACTGGCGTAAATGCTCAGCACTTGGAGTCTTTTGAAAAGGGGGGCGGCACCAAAACACGTAACTGATCCGCCTCTGTGGTGGACATGACCATATGTGCACACGGGAGAAACCGTGGCGCCGCATATAATCGAAGTACGCCAGCAAAATCAAGTGGTATGCCAGCGTTCGTGCAGTAGCAGGTTTTAAATAACGGACGCTATCCAGATAGGCAATATATACGGCACGTCGGTTCGCTTCTAATTCACAATCATCGCCGTATTCTTGAGCATAGATCGTGAACAGACAAATCTCCATCCCTTCGTGCTTCTGAAAGAGGTACAGCCCGCGAGAGAGATAAGTGATACGAGCAGGTATTCGCTGCGAGCTAGTATCAGTACCAGGGTGCTTCTGAGCTAGATGTTCCGAGTTCTCATTAAAAACCCGCACCACCACCTCTGGAACAGCCACGTGTTCACCTGGAAAAGACAGCGCGCGTACGTACAATGTTCGAGCTGCGTCATATTCGCCAGCTTTGTTTAGCCCACGACGCAAAAAATCTTGAATAAATATGCTGAGTTCACAACTCGGAATGTCAAGGCATGAGCTGTTCTGCGCGTGCTCATCGGGATCGGGATCGGGCTGCAAGATCCTGCGCATGGATGACTTGAGTAGAGAAGAAGCGCGCTCGCGCCGGCATCGGCAGAGCGGGCACACGTACGAACAAGTCTTAAAAGGCAAGCCACTAGAAGCCGTGCTCGAGGCCTTCTGAGACCCGTAAGCCCCGATCACAGGGTTATACAGTCCACACACTTGGTGTAGCCACCGGTCGCACTCACCGCACTTTACCCAAGGTTCCACACCAAGCTCGCACTTTTTCTTTATGAGAGAGTCCACCAACGCAGCCGCTTGATCATCTTGTGCATGGGGTCGAGACAAACGACTTCTGCACTTGTGACACCAAACGCGAGTGCCATCTTCCGAAATAAAATATACCGAGCCCTTGCGGATTTCGGTGCTACAGCCAGCCGAGCACTGTAGGTTCGGCTGAGCGACGTCCAAGCACTGCTGCTGGCAAACGATGCAGGTGTTTCCCCGACACACCAGACATACATGTTGCACGCTTTGCCGCTTCGCCCCTCGACTTTGTTCGGCTTTTACGGATTCATTAAAGCGCTTAAGCAACAGTCCAGCATCCACATGGATATAATGCGACTCGGGGTTGAAAAGCATTGCATTCTCAAACACTAATTTGACGTCAGAAACGAACTCGTCCAGCTCAAGATATTCTCCGGCAGCAATGTTGCGTTTGATGGTGCCAAGATCCATGGGGTGCCGCACAATCGTCGTGTAGGTAGGTAATTGCAAAGCCACTGGATCCACAGGTGTGTTAAATACACCATGACGATTTCTGGGGTCAGACATGAGCTTCAATAAAATATCCGTCACTCTATCAAAACTTTTAATGCGACCTTCCCGACGAAGGGACGCAATATGTCGTGCAATCTCGTCCGCTGTCATCTGTAACATCGGATCCACCGTTACAAAATTCGCCGGTTGTAATTCCTCCCCACTTATATTCCGTTTTCCGTCATCACTGAGTGGGTGCCACCCAACAGGTAAGCTCCTATTTTCACCAAGTGTTCGACAATCCTGTGGCAAAGGTTCCGTAAGCTTCTGACAGACACTTGTACCACTCGGGCTCTTGACATTCACATCTTGAAGCGACGTCACGGGTAGCGCACCTACCTTACCGCTACCTCGCTGATGCTTGCGCGGCGAAGATGCGGTAGGTCGATTAGACGTAGCTACACCATCATCAAATGCTACACTGCGTGGGCGTTTCCGTACCTCACCTCTAGGAGACTTTGACTGCACCGTTTTCGTACTCTTGGTAGGACTCTTCGCCCTGGAGTGGACCCTATTCCCGGCTAAGTCATTTGTTGCACCCACTCCAGCCTCCTGAGGCGGTGCACGTATAGACAATCCTTGCTGTTTGGTAGCAGCTTTACTGCTGATATGAGTTGTGGAAACGTTGTGGCGTTGCCGCGATAATTGAAGCGGCCGCACTCTTAGCGTAACGGGACGTGGCAGCAACGTTGGACGAGTCATGGGGCCGGACCTTCGACGATGCGGCGGTATGGGACAACTGAACACGATTTTAGTCCATTCGGACTGCACGAGGCGCTCGCTTGCCAGCCCTGCCTCGACAGCCGAGCTCAGTTTGCGCCAGAGTAAGTACTTGACGAATTTGACATAAAACTCACTTGACGCGCCTAGCCCTGCTGAAATGAGTTCTTAGGCGAGACACAGGAGTCAACGTTAGCGACACCACAACCTCCAACACAGTTTCAAGCCAGCCAGCGAGCCACAGCACGCACCAATAAGTAGTCGTAAAACACTAGCACTAGGCGTCTGTCGATCCCCATAAAATAGCAAAAAAGCTGCATCTTCTTCCCCAAGGCGCCGCTTCCGCACTCTCAACGCGCAATGCTCGTTCCGCATCGTGACCTGCTGCTGCATCTTCATTGTTTCCTGTTGCTTCTCCTCCACAGAGTCCTCCAATACAATCTCCTCTTCCTCCTCCTCGTCCAGTTCCAGCACTTCCAACTTCCTCTTGAGTCGCACAGGCTTCTCCACGTCGTCTTCTTCCACCCCGTCCAGATCCTTTTCCTTTTCCTCTTCATCTTCACTGCTGCAGTCGATTGTAACCACCTCTGGCTCAGCCGCGGCCTTCACGCCAGTTGAACCGTCGACCGTTGGCTGCAAAACCACCACCTCCTCGTCCTCCTCCTCGCCCTCGCTGCTTATACTGATACACACTCGTCCTCCCGCACTCCACTTGCCTCTAACAACAGAGCGCTCGTCAATTAACTGAAGCGTGGCCTCACGATCGCGCCGCAAACGCGCCAAGCAGCGACTCGGAGCCTTCATTGCCGTCCACTTGAGCCAAAAAAACCGCAGGTGCACTTCTCATTGGTCAATTGAAGATACAGTCGATCGATTGGCTAAATCTCGTCACTCTGATCTTTGACGTTCTGCTGTGGGTCCTGTTTTGTTAACATGGCTACATTCAGGTATCATCAAACCGCATCAAAACTCGCAACCATCATGGCTATATCGAATCTCCAAGCCTTCACGCAATCATCATGGCTACATACTGTCCCCTCTTGGCTACATACTGTCTCCTCATGGCTACACTTGAGCTCCTCATCACCGTTTCGTCATCTCTGATGGAGGTGGCACGTTCTCCATCGCGTCAACGTTGATGCGAGCGTTACCAGTCGCTTCCCGTCGTTTTGACCGCGTCAAGTCGCAGTCGCTCTCGTCCCACGTCACGACAGTCAGTCACGCCACGCGCTTCGGCCTGTTCCCGTCACTTTGCCACTTGCCGGTTCGACCCCATGCACATCACAGCCGAGCAGACGCGATTGGGGCAGCAGCAGCAGCCAACCGTCGACTCTCCTGCAGTCACAACCACCACTACAATAGCAGCTCGACGTGGCGACTGGACTTTGACTCCACTGCCGCTGCCGCTGTCGCCCGTGGTTGTGCCTTCATCTTCTTCGTCTTCTTCTTCGCCTATTGAGACAGCAACTGTACCCATTTTCCCGTCCAAACGACTCAATTGGACGCGTCGGCTGGTGATTACCAAGCAGCCGCTGTCGGAGTTTTACAAGGATGAAGGCGGTAAAGCCAATGCCCTCGAAGTCGAGGTGACGCTCGTGGAATTTGACGAACACGGCGAGCCCGCGCGGTCCAGCGACAAGGAGTTTATTGACATTCCGCTGCGGATTTTACTGTTTTTCGAGTCGGGGAAGCGCGTGGACGATACGGACCAGGAGATTTTTCGATTTGTCGGCAACGACTACGACTCGGTCGTTATTCGAGCTGCTACGCGCACGGCAGTGGTGCAATTTCGTCTCGAGAAGGTGAGCAGACGGAAGGATGGCCAGCGGTTTAAGCTGCGAATTGAAGTGGACCAGGAACAGTGCACTGCGAACGTGGCGGACCTCACGCCAGTGTTTACGAATGCAATCTGTGTGCTGTCCAAGCGGAAACATCCGAGTCCGTACAGCTCGGACTCGTCGATTCGCGTGAAAGAGCCTCCTCCCAAACTGCTCAAACGAGGTACAGTTGCACTCTATCGTTCATGGTGTTGTCACACGTTGCGTTACATCAGGCATGTGTTACGCTTTTCGCTGCGTGCTGCAGACTTGGCGATGTTGGAAGATCGAATGAGCAGGAAGATCGATGGACTTGCAGCACAAGTCCATCATCTGACTCAATTAGTACAGAAGCAGGTTGGTTGAATGTGACTGGATGGACCTTTGACGTGATCGTGCACTTTACTTACTGGACGTTATGTGACGTGACAGAATGAGCTACTTGTCAAGCACCGCATGCCTGCCATTCCACCGGGACCGGGACTGCAATCGGCTCCAACTGAGAGCTCTATTCTTGAATGGCTGCTTCGATCGAATCCTGTGGATGACGGCACTTGGTCCAAGCCAGCTCTGGAGCCACATTTACTTCCGAACACCGTCATGCCTTATTTCGAGCTCGGCGACGAGCCATACCACGGCATAGACGCAGACCTCACATCCGCACTCGTTGGGCTACCAACCACGACTGCAACAACAACGACAACCACATCAGATGCGCACACGAGCGAGACATCGATGCCGTCGCTACCATTTGGCGACATTTGACGTGCTGCGTCCAAAATTGTAGGTACTTGTTCAATTTTCGCCGACCGACTACTACCCAGCGTGCTCGAAAATACAGTATGCAGCCCCGCTTGACGCGTCGTCTGCCTCTTTTTTGCTGCTACTGTCCACTGACATCGCTGGTTCCTGTCTCGAGAAAGTGTCGAAAGTCGCCCACCACTTGCACAAGCTTGCCTGCTGTCTGGATCTGGCGATGCAGGTCCACGTTCTTGGGACTCTTTTCCATAAGGTACAGCAGCTTTTCTTTCCGTCGAAGCTGTACCAAGCGACATACATCAGTACAAAGCCTGCTTGTATCCCCTATCTAGCCCCGCAACGAGAAATACCGTACAATTTCTTTGTAGAGCTCGTCACAGACCAAATTGAACTGCTCGAGCTTCTTGATCACTTGGTCCTCCGCACTGCTCGGCTCGTCCCTCTCGCTACTACCTCTTCACCACCACCAGAACAACAGCATCACCAATTTACAGCATACAAATCCCTATATAAAAATCATAACATCCTAGTAACAAATGTACGCACGCCAACTGCTCCTCGGCCTGCACAAGCGCCAGACACTCGGCCACGAGCTCCTACAAAACCAAACAGCGACGTCAGTTGACCTCCTCACGCACTCCTACTCGTCCTCCTCTGTAGCACACACGTCAAACTTGGCGCAGACATCCTCTACACGTAGCGCAAAGGGTTTGTTCGGGTCCTTGGCCGCCTCGCTCGTCAGCATCACGTTCGCCATATTCGTCGCTCACTAATGGTCAATCCCGACGACTTGAGAAGTCGCGGATGTCAGCCTTTTGATTGGTGGAAACTCGATCTTCCATTTCATCCAATCGTTGCTCGTCGCGTCCCGTCATTCGCCCCCTTGAGCTCTTCGTGGTCACTACTGGAAGCCCGACCCCCTCGTCGACGTCGCTATGGCTGGTCAGCGCAAGCTCCTGAGCGAGATCGACCGCACGCTCAAGAAGGTGAGCGAAGGCGTGGACGTGTTCAATGATATCTGGGACAAGGTGTACGCGGCCACGGCGCAGAACCAGAAGGAGAAGCACGAAGCAGATTTGAAGAAAGAGATTAAGAAGCTCCAGCGCTTCCGGGACCAGATCAAGACGTGGATCGGTAATTCCGACGTGAAGGACAAGAGGCCGCTCATGGAGACGCGGAAGATCATTGAGCAGAAGATGGAGGAGTTCAAAGTGTGTGAGAAAGAGACCAAGACCAAGGCGTACAGCAAGGAAGGACTGGCTCAAGTCGAGCGCTTGGACCCTGAGCAGCAAGCGCGACAGGAGTCGCATGCGTGGATTCAGGACTGTCTCACGCATTTTAACGTGCAGATTGAAGCGCTCGAGAGCGACGTCGAGCGGCTCCATTTGGTCAAAGGACGCAATCGGAACAAAGCCGAGATTAACGAGAAGGAGAAGCTCTTGTCGCGGCACAAGTGGCACATTCTCAAGCTCGAGCAGATCAATCGACTGCTGGACAATGCAGCGCTCGAGCCAGAGCAAGTGGATGAGCTCAAGGAAGACGTCGAGTATTTCCTAGAAGCTAATCAAGAGCCAGACTTTATGGACACGTACGTGGACGAGGATATCTACGAGACGCTGGATCTTGATACATTGGGTGCAGCTGCTCAAGTGGCACTGCCGACAGAACAGGATGTCGGTATTGATGATGCAAACGGAGCAACTGTAGCGGTGGCAACGGCTGCACCGGTCGCAGCAGCAACTAGTACAACCTCGACGGGACGCGGCAAGACGCCACGCAAGAGTGCGTCATCGTCGCTGATTACGGGCATTGGCCGTGCTGGGGCAGTGAAGCCGATTGATCTCAAGACGTCGACGCCGATTCGATCGAGCAGCACGAGTAAAAGTGACACATCGCCATTGAACAGCCTCAAGATTGAGACGAGTAAAGCACGCTCGACCCCGCTGCATGCCAAAAGCGGATCGTCTTCGTCCGAAAAAGGGTCGAGCAAAGCGCCGACTCCGATACCGTCTTCTCCTGGTGTTGGAGAGCAGCGCACACCGGTCCACAAGGTGTCACCGCTCACACCGCAGCGCACACCGTCTCCTAGTATCAGCAAGGGGCAGCTCATGGGAGGTCGCTTGTCGTCTTCAGCTTCACCGGCTGTAACTAAACCTCCAACAGGCCCCGCACCGTCACCAGCGCCATCTAGCTCCTCATTGTTGCCGCCTCCAGTACCTGCGCCGTCACCCGCCGCGTCGACCGCTGCAGGGGTGACTAATGTAGCACCTTCACCAGTGTCTGGAATTGCAGAAGCCTCATCTACCGCATCAGCAACAGCAGTAGTGAATTCTCGGCCCATGGTGGAATCGCCTCAACTGACGGAAGAACAGAGACAGGTTCTGCGGCTGATCGATGAAAGCTTTCACTTCATTCCCGAGAGCCGCGACTCTGAAAAGGCCAACCGCTACGTTCCGCGCAACTTGTACCCGACACCGGGATCGTTTCCCGCAACGCCGTCCACGTTGTTTTCGAGTGCTGCCATTTTCGAGAAGCTGGACGTGGACACGCTTTTCTTTATCTTTTACTACCAGCAAGGTTCCTATCAGCAGTATCTGGCAGCTCGTGAATTGAAGCGACGGACATGGGGGTACCACAAGAAGTACAAGACATGGTTTAAGCGTCACGAGGAGCCGCAATTGACAGGCGAGGACTACGAGCAAGGCACGTTTGTGTACTTCGACTACGAGACTGGTTGGTGCCAACGCATTAAGACAGAGTTCACGTTTGAGTACAGTTTCCTCGAAGACGAGCTGCAGTGAGTCCGCTAAATCCCGCTAGTAAAGTAACTCGTGCCTCCCATCTGCCAGCTTTGCTCTGTGCCTTCCGATTCGTACACACTCAGAGCAAGGCACATGTTCTTGTCGTAGTAGCAGGATCATAAAACTGCTTCATATAATCTCGATATTTGCTAATGTTACTCTGTAACATTTGCTGATATGTAGATACTCACTAGATCATCACTTACAAAAAAGTGGTTGCGTACTGCACGATTTTGTGCCTACAAACCATTGCTGCTCAAGAGATCAAAGGCTTAAAATGTCTGTAGTTTTCGATACTTTACTTGTTATATAGGACATGAATGGAGTCTCATATAATTTGCATGCGTGAAGCAGATGTCAAGCAGTTTCACAAAATAAAGAGAAGAATCAGAAGGCCGGGACAGAATTTGTGCGATGCCTTTCGAGTGAACACTACGCTCAAGCAGTAATTCTGGATGTCAACTGTAACGACGTCATCGTCATGATATGTGAATGTCAAGTAAGAAAAAGCTCGCTGTGTCGAAAGAAGTTGCTATCAAGTTTACTGGATGATCTATATACTTCAAGTACAATTAATCGACAGGCGTTTGTTCATACAGTACCTGTTGACAACAGTGGGGAACGAACGTTGACAGTCAATGGATAGACCCGACACTAACGTTGTTGCAATTCATCTAACCAGGCGTGAACAAGTATGCGACCGATTCGTCTATGGCGAGAAGAGGATATTGTCGTGAAGCTGGTGGGATTGACGGCTGAAAATGGATGGATCTAGTTTGTTGAAGTGACACCTTTTGACTACAAGCACGAAACGTCGTGTGATTGAAGTGATGCAATAGAAGAGGCAATTTTGTGTTTTTTTCTCGTAAAAAAGAACCTACCACCAGATATCGAGTATGTGAGAGAGCGTCTGCTTTCGATCAACAAAACAAATAGTAGACTTGACACGTGCTAAATATTCGAGGATTCATATTTTTGGCGATCGCCGTTATAGGTATTGAAGGCAAAGTGACGTCAGATCACGAAGCCCTTTATTTTGGGTCAACCCGATACGTATTTTCGTGCATAAACAGTACGGCAGGGCTACATCTGTTATTCTGTAGTGCAATGCGCTTATTATGGCAGAACTGCAATACAGCCCCTGCTGCTATGAACACGGATGTGAGCCAGAGAAGAGCTGTGCACAGATGACCCCCTTCTCTGTCTCTACGTACCCGTCATCCTCTCGAGCAACATGTCTAGCTGCGGACTATGTAATCGAACGCAAAGTACATGCCGACGCACCACACCCACCACGGAATTCCCAAGCCTTGGCCACCGTCCTGTACTTCTGGCTTTGGGGTAGCAACGTCGAGGAGTTCTTGGGCGGCAGCGACTTGTGCGTCCGATGCGTTTTCAACAGCTTGCAATGTCGACAGATGCTTGTCCATCTTTATGCGCTTTCTTGCGGCAGCAGGAACTACGTCATCCTTCACAACCTCTGGACGGCGACGAGAAGATGATGCAACCTCTCCTTGCAATTCTCGCATATTCAGCAGAATGGCCTACTCAGTTACCAGCCAACAAATGTTGCAAGCACATATTAAGCATTTCCCATTCACTAGCATCAAACCCAACCACGGCGCACCTGGTTGCTCTTCAGCAGCTCAACACTCAGTGCAAAGTTTTCGCGGGTCAAGTCGTGATAAAAATATTCCCCAATAGCGCGACATCCATTCAAAAGTAACGGGAACGCTGAGTGCATTATCATGACAAAGTCGTGCATTGTCATCATTGGAAAGAAGTAGGGCGGTAGACGAGCACCTCCGTAGATAAAGTTGATCTCCACCAAGAAGAAGAGGATACCAGCAGCCAGAGACCACGCACGCGCCTCTTGGGCAGCTTCACTCAGCGTCAGGACAAACGTCAGCAGGGCCCAAATAGCGTAGAACGTCAGTGAGCCCACGACTGCTTCCACCTGCACAGACCACACGTCTTTCTCGATGGCATTTTGGCCAAACAGATCATATAGCGGACGCTTGTGGGCATCTCCTAGAACCTGATCACCACGACATGAGCAAAAAAAGAGTCATGGGTACAAAAAATAAGTACACATCAATCAAAGTTCCACACAAAACCATACCACGTACATCAAATGCCACTCGAAGCTTATTAAACTCTTCCGTAGCAGTAAGTGACGGATTCTTGTCGGGATGAAGCTCCACTGAGCGCTGCCGGAAAGCGCGCTTAATTTCAGCAGACGACGCGTCACGATTGATGCCCACGACGTGGTAAAAGTTGCCCTCTTGTGCACATAACTCAATACCCTGTCAAAACGAGTATAGGTGCATATATTCAGTTAGTGTGTCGATACATACATCAAGTGTGTTTTATTTTGTCTCGTCTTTCGACGTACGATCGTGATGGCGGCAATGGCGACGAGGAAGGCAACCGCGTACACAAAGCCGAGACGCTTGGAGAAGCGGCCGGGCTTGAGGATCCATGCGATTGCAGGCGAGATGACGAACATCTGCAATAAAATGCCGTGCGACGAGTCGGACGTGCCCATAGCTGTCGAGGAGCGACGTCCGCGACGTTATGGAGCTCGTGGCTGAGGGTGGTTGTAAAATGGGCAAAAAGGGACAAGGAGGTGGATAAAATGGGTACAAGCAAAAGGGTCTCTTTTTGCGGCCATTATGTACAGGTACGACGTAATGTGGATGGTGCTTTTCCTCCAATCAGTGACGACACCGGCTGCTGGGTTGATTTAACGTGCGCGCGTCACATATACCGTTTTCTTGGTCAGTACTGTACTTGTCACGACGCATCGCCACCTCGTAGTATTTCTTTCGAACAACAACTCATCGAAGTCGATTCTTGTGTCTGACCTGACATGATCGTCAGTCTTTGACCGAATCTCGTCAACACATGCTCTTCAAGTAAGTAAGATTCGATGTGTGGAATTACGCGCATCCACGCCGTCGTCCGTCCATTGGTCCGCTCTTGGAGCGTCTCTCGATAAGGATGGTGCAGCTTATTCCGACACAGCGAAACAATAGCACGACTTTTGTTCGGTAAAAAGTGTGCGGTTATGACAGGAGCATGAAGACTGTGTGCAATACCAATGACTGAAATGACAGGTGATCTATCTGGTTTTCTTTAAAGGTAGTAGATACCTGTAGGTGGCGTAGATATGACCTGTAGCGGAGCTACCCTTACTCCTTTGTCAGAGGAAGACTTCTAGACTCGTAGAGTCTCGTAGTATATTAAACTAAGCGGGTATTAACTTAAAGGGTCTCAAGTCTTACAGACTTAGTGAGACTTAAGTCTAAGTGTATGTACAAGCTCTTAAGCTTCTAGTCCTGGTTCAGGAGACTACGACTCCAAGGAATCACGTGGCACTAATGCCCAAGAGTACTTAGCCTTAACTCAGACACTTAACTCTTACGACCAGAGACGTCTAGAAAGACACGTGTCTAAAACTGATCAAAAGGGGAACTGAATATACTTACTGATGTATAGCGATAATAAACCTTACTTACGTCTTTAACGTTAAAACTACGCTACCTAGTCGAATAGTCCTCATCGTAGTTCTTCTTGTGTACCACACCAGAACTACGTCGCCTCTATGAAGATCCTATTACGACAGATATCCTCTAACCACAACCAATAGGGTACGGTATTACCGCTTAGCGTATGTGATACAAAAGTATGCCTTATCAGTGATACTGACCTCTTTCTGTGTGTACCACACCAATGTGCATGGTTGTCATAACCATTTGTGTAACCCCGTTACACCTCCCCCACCAAACAGTCGATACCCCGAATCGACATTCTTCACCTTTCTCATTGAGATAGCTCGGAGAGAACAGATAACCTCACGGTTGTGTTCACGACACCTTGCACAGCAATGACGAAGTCTTCGCATTCCTCCGAGTCTTTGGAAGACATCATACGAGAAGAGAACGTTGTTGATTATGACGGTGACACTGTCTTGGAAGAGGGTTAAACCCCCGAACCTGCCACGTCAGCGTCTTGCGAACCTTCTCGCATAGCGCCAAACCCATTTCCGGAACGAAGCACGGCTCAAGCGCTAACAGCGTTGCGTGCCTCAACTACTCTTGATGAACCTATCATCACCAAGAAGCCAGATGAGCAACAGCAACGCTATATCGAGGAGAACGAGAGAGCTAGACGTCTATCTCAGACGCTAGCTATCACCGAAGCGCATTCGGATTATCGCTTCAAGCCTTTGAGCGTTGATGAGTTGTTGCGAAAGTTCGCAGGGCAGCCCTTGACTACTTGGCCCCCAGGGCGCGAGGCTACGATGCCCGACGACATTGCCGAACGAGATGCGCTCAGAAAGAGATACTTGACGCTCGAAACGACGACGATCTCCGATTATCAACTCAAATTGACGGAACAAGCACGTGGTGACTCTGTACCGACGCAGAGAACGGTCCCGGTCGTTCTGTACCCAGGTGAGAGTGAGGCCGAGGATGACAGCACGTTCACTCGTTGGGCACATAGGGCACGTCAGTTGCCCAGCATGAGTGCCCTTCGATCTAGTGCCTCCAAGGCCGACATTCGGCTAGAGCGCAAGCTCCGCTATGAGCTTGCTAAGCTGAAGACCAAAGGCCAGCTACGGTCGCTGTATTGCACGCAGTATGCAAAGCCAGTTGCTGGTCCAACCACCACTGTTTCGACTGTGCAGACAGTCGCGGGTCACTCGGTGTTGGTGAGCGAGCCCTACACCCCCACACCTATTGGTGGGAAGCGTGTTGGGGTGCAAGCTGACCCGCAGCGCGACGCTCAAAAACGTCAACTGTTACGGGAAATCTTGCCGAAGGGGTACCTCAAACTCCCATGAGTTTTTAGACTCAGGGTATCCACGCCACTTCACCAGATCCTGGTATTGAACTTTGTGACGAAGCCGCTTCAGAAGTCTCTCCGCATGGAATTGTAAGTTCCCTTGCTCGTCGAGCAACGCAGGAGGGGGACGATGCGTCGGCACAGGCTCATGAAGACTTGGTGTCAGAGGTGAAGCGACTCCGAGAGTCTTTTGCTCACGTGCAGACGGCACTGGATCAGTCTGTGACTGAGAGGAAGCAACCTCGGGAGAACCTTGACCAAGTCCAACGCGCTTATGAACAGTCATCGACTGAGTTGGCTCAGTTGCGTGAGCAGATGAACCGTCTCGGTTCTATCGACTCGGTTGACAAGCGACTGTGGAAGGTGGAGTACAACTTGCCATGACTGGATGGCCAGATGGAGCTCTTGACGAAGATGCAGCTAGCGAGGACGATTTCCCACCCTCAGGTGCAAGCGCCTTCCGGTCCACGAGAGAAGGATCATGATATGGCTTAAGCAAGCCAACGTAAACACTGGGTGTGTGCGCAACTTGCGCGGGAGATTGAGTGTATAGGCAAGGCATTTCTTCGCTATGACCGTAAACGGCCCAATGAAGCGCGGACGCAATTTCGTCTTGAAGACGGCAGACACTACATTTGTAGGTAGCTTTTTAGCGTTTAGAAGTACTTGGTCTTCAACTTCGTAAGAATCAATATATCCTCGGCCTTTAGCATCAGCTTGTTATCTTTGTTTGTCTTGGCTATCAGCCATTGCATCACTCACAGTTCGTAAGACACTAAAGCGCATCGCGAGAAATTTGCTCACTTGTTTCTGCATTGTGGTAGGGCTGATTTTAGCAAACTTGTCAGCAGACTCTCCCCCACCAAGCCCAGAAACACGTAGTGGTAACGTGAGCGGAGCGAGGGGGTGCGTGAGACTATTCAAATAGAAGGGAGTAAATCCGGTCGAGGCATGAACAGCGTTGTTCAACGCAAACTCAATGACAGGGATCATCGAGCTCTAAGTCCGTGGCGACTCTGAACAAATACAGCAAACAACATCTCCGATGACGCGATTAACTTGCTCAGTTTGACCATCGGTGTGCGGATGATCCGCTGTGAACATGTTCAATCGCGCGCCAAGCACCTTGAAGATTAAAGTACAAAACTGGCCTGTGAAGCGAGGTTCGCAATCAGAGATGATTGATAGCGGCAACCCGTGTTGACAAAACACACGATCGATAAGCAGCATAGCTGTACCTTTGTCATCGATGGAATTCGGCACCGCCGACAAGTGAGCCATATTGCTTAAACTGTCAACAAAGACTACAATTCCCGTATTGCCGTCACATTCTTTGGGAAGACCAAACAAAAAATCCATACTGATGGACTCCCAACACCCCGTGGGCACAGGTAAGCTGGCGAGTAGCGCAGCCAAAATGTACTGAGGGTTTGACCCGCTGGCACGTTTCGCACGTACGCGCGTATGTGCTCACCCATTTGTAGAGTTTGGGCCCACCAGTAGTGTTGGATCACAGAGCCATAAGTCTTTTCCCGGCCCAAACTCCCACTGGGGGCAGTACCGCGGGCCTCAAAGAGGATTCGAGACTTTAAATCCTCATCGTGAGGTACAACAATGCGAGCGGTATCCGCTACATCTGTGTAATAGTACAAGAGACCATTGTCGATGGAATATCGATGTAGGCTGGCCCGCAAGCGTGCCGATAATTGACTGTCCGAGTCCTTGTATTATTCATGAAACAATGCCACACACTGAGAATACTGTGGATATGCCACACGAATTAACTCCTCAATAGGAGACGAAAAGGTCGTAACATGAGCAAGCTCATAATCAGGTCGGCGAGAGAGGGCATCTGCCAAAACATTTTGTTTGCCTGGCTTATACTTCACCTCGAAGTTATATTCCACAAATAAGTAAAGCCACCGAGCCATTCTCTGAGAGAGGTGAGGCGACTGTGTCGCCGCGCGTAATGACGCATGATCCGTATAGACGACAAATGGCTTGGAACCAAGCAGATGGACTCTAAATTTTGACGAGCACATACTTCATAGCAAGAATCTCTTTGTCATGAACTGAATAGTTCTTTTCAGCAGCTTTCAGCTGACATGATTCAATGCGATAACTCGCTCGCGGCCTGCAGCATATGTTTGTAACAGGGCACTGCCTATGGCAAAGTTGGATGCATCGCAGACAACACTGAGAGGGTACTCAGGTTTTGGCAACGCCAAAATGGGAGCATGGAGGAGACTATCCTTGATTGACCGAAATGCGTCAGCATGGGTGTTGTCACAGCGCCAATCTATGTCCTTCTTAAGGGGGTCACTTAATGGCCGAGCTATATCAGCGTAATTTTCACTGTAATTGTGTAAGTAAACTGGCAAGGCCAAGCCACTTACGCAAGTCTTTTTGATTCTTAGGAATCGGCCAGTCCACTATAGCCTTGACCTTAGCGGGATCCGCTCTAAGACCGTGCTTACCAATGAAACATCCTAGAAAAGGAATCTCCTCTGCACCAAAAATGCATCTAGACGCGTTGGCGTACAATTCATTAGTGTGCATGCACTCGAGCACGGCTCACAAATGACCGATGTGATTTTCAACATCTGACCGACCTTTTTCGGCACAACTGGACAAAAATGTCATCAAAGTATGTCTGTGCGTAATCCCGATGTGGGCGGAAAAGTTGTGTCACCAGAAGATTAAATGTTTCTGGAGAATTAGACAGCCCTTGGGGCATCACCAGCCATTCCCATAGCATACCACTCGGGGTGCTCACTGCTGTAAGCGGAATATTACTCGCTGGCATGAGCAATTGATAATATTCATCAACCAAGTCGAGTGCGCTATACATAGTACAACCATCCATGTTGTTTTGAAGAAAATCCTTTCGAGGAATGGGTGTTCGTGCCGGAATAGTAGCCGCATTAAGCTTGTTATAAGCATGCACAAGCCACTTGCCGTTTGGCTTTTTGGCACAAAATGTCGGTGTCGAATGTGGAGATTTACTCTCACGAACCATTCCTGCCTCGTGCTTAGCACGGAAGCAGTCATCAATGACATTCCATTGCTCCTTAGGCAAGGGCCACTGTCGCGTGACACAGTATTACTCCCAGGAACTAAGTCAATTTCATGACGGACAACTCTATCTGGAGGTAGAACAGAGGGTGGGTCGTGGCACACCACATCTTGAAATTCCTTCATTAAGGAACAAAAGGGATCATGAGAATCTTTCAATATTGATTACCCACTAAGCGCACTTAGGGCTGCTTTTGTGTCCTCCAGAATGGCTTCATCCAAAAGTGAAGAAGTGCTCAACTCTATGATGTCGGGTCGAATGACCACCACCTCTGAAAGGTATCCATTCTTTAGTGAATGATCAAACTCATCAACCGACAACTCTTCGAGTTCTAGAAGCGAACTTAACGAGGGTATAGCCTCAAGGCTAATTGTACCATCACAGGCACCAGTCACTCCGTTGACGGGTGTATACAGCTGATAATCATCATCACTTTGTGACACAGGATACGCTTTATGATTCGTATCTCTCTGCCATCGTCGAACGTAATTTGCTCTAAACTAGAGCTGACTTCACTATCGACATCCGATGACGAGTCATTTGACATGACGTCGTCGTCGCGTGGATTACGTGCCGCTTCACGTGCATCCGCTGAGCCGAGCTCGGGACATCTTGCGTAGAACTGCTACGCAAAATGTGGTCAAGGTGCTGACGTATGAGCACGTCAAGTGACAAGGCAAGAAGATGACGACAACAACGGTGAAGACTGAAGATGCAACAGAGGCATTTCAGCATCGCGCACAGCAGACCCAGATACGACAAGATCAAGATGCAAAGGGCACTCGGGTGACGGGGACCGGAGGGGGGCGCTCCGTCACGTCAAGGCCGCCGATAATCTTTTTTGGGCCCACAGTGGCCGACAGGGCCATACCCAAGTAGGGAACCACCCTCTTAACCCTCCGGTACGTTATAGTTTAGCTTTGTATGGTGCAACCTGTACCTAACTTACACACCACATAATGTTTTAGGTATTTCTAAACCTTAAGAAACGGACTAACCGGACATTACTAGGGTTTAGGGTTTAGGGATCAGCGCGTTGCTACAACAGCCAACGTCACTCAGTGGGTACTTACGTGCCACTCCACGCTCATCTGATGGGTTCAACCCTCGATGACTTGACGCTTGGTCAACAATGCTTTCAGCATTCAGTACGTTAATCTCACAACGACTATCACTTAGCGGAGTACGTGCCGCTTCACTATCACATATCGAGCTTTGCTCTATACTCATGTCTTCGACATCGTCCGAATCAACTAACTCTGACATTCCGATGTCCAGCACACTGACATTTTCAGCCAGTGTCTCGCCCCAATAGCGCTTCTGATTTCTAGCAGAGGTGGGTTCATGACTCTCCAAAGCTCCGCTAGGGGAAGTGCGCATGGCGCCTAATGTTTTCTACCTCCAGTCGATCCCTGGCTCATGGAGCTCAAGCCAAGCCATACCAAGAATGAGATCATATCTCGAGTCCAAATCAAGAACTAAACAGCGTTCGATATTATCAAAATCGAAAAACTTCACACCCAAGTTCACACGAACTTTGGGTGCAGTGACTAGAGTTCCTGTCTCCAAGCGAACAGTGATCGTATCACCCTTGTGCGCTTCTAGCGCTTCAACATAACGTGGATTCCCTTCAAGGGAACAGCGTTTGACATAATTAACGGATGCTCCGGAGTCAATTGAATTCGACCAGGGTTTGTTAAAGCGCTTAACAGTCGCTTTTGCGACCAACACGCCTGGCTTGTATTCACGTCCCGTGTTAGAGTACACGGGACTCCTTGGGGCTAAATTCTTCTCTTCACTACCTCCTAGAGGCTCAACAGAACCTAGTTCTTCCCCATCAGAGCACCCCGCGCCTACTGGGAGTCTAAGTTTTCCCGCACCGTACCAGACTTCTGGTTAGCGGCGGGAATTCGGCCTGAAGTAGCCTGGCGTGCCCTGCGTATAGGGCAATTGGGTCGTAGATGCTTTGTGCTTCCGCACGTGAAACATCGTCGAATGTTTTGATGCTGTTCTATAACTCGAAGGTCTGCTTCTTCGTCCGTCTCGGTGAGACTGAGGTCCATAGGCTTTGGCCTATTGAATGAACTAAATGAGTTCGCCGAGTTTGGGTTGTACCCATGGGTGCCAAAACGGGCTGCCTTAAAGTTGAACTCAGCGTTAAACACGATATCCACAGCCGCCTCAAAAGAGGTGGGGTGTATCCGGAATACTTCCGTTCGAGCCACGCTCCTACGAAGGCCCTCCACGAAGATGGTAGCCAAAACTATTTCTGGTAAGGGATCAAGCTGCATGGCAGCGATTAGAGTTCTCAGTTCTTGGACATAGTCCGATAGTTCTTTCTTGCCCTGAAGGGTAGATAGGAAACGAGAACGCACCCAGTTGCCTGATTAGGCAGAGCAAACACCCGGGATATTTGCTGTTTTAGCAAATCCCATGTGGGGAAAGCTTCGTCTACCGACGTGCTACACGTGACAGCCCAATCTCTGGCAGTTTTGAGATACCCATCCCAACTCACTGTTATTCCGACCGGAGCATAGCGGAGTTCATGGCCATTTCTACCCTTTGATCCACAGAAGGAGATTCCCCCCTTCTTTTCCCTCAAATGTCTTTACAGTCAAGCCAAGGGGGCGAGCCCTTGGCTCTTCATCAGGTATGGGAACATACCGAGTAGGCATAGCCGATGCCAAATGGCCGTGTAATTGCCCAATCAAAGTGGACCCAAACTGCATTAAAGCGTCAAGCCGTGCACGGATAATGTCAGGACCTTGTGCGAGGATTAAATCCACTTGTTCGTTCCCGACTAGCGCTCTGAGTTTCTCTAGGCCTCAGAGAGGGTTATCTTGGTTTCCATCCTTACAGAGGAACAGTCTTTAACAGAATCAGGTGTAGATTGACTACAAGTGCTACCAAGTGTAGTGGAGCTACCCTTACTCCTTTGTCAGAGGAAGACTTCTAGACTCGTAGAGTCTCGTAGTATATTAAACTAAGCGGGTATTAACTTAAAGGGTCTCAAGTCTTACAGACTTAGTGAGACTTAAGTCTAAGTGTATGTACAAGCTCTTAAGCTTCTAGTCCTGGTTCAGGGGACTACGACTCCAAGGAATCACGTGGCACTAAAGCCCAAGAGTACTTAGCCTTAACTCAGACACTTAACTCTTACGACCAGAGACGTCTAGAAAGACACGTGTCTAAAACTGATCAAAAGGGGAACTGAATATACTTACTGATGTATAGCGATAATAAACCTTACTTACGTCTTTAACGTTAAAACTACGCTACCTAGTCGAATAGTCCTCATCGTAGTTCTTCTTGTGTACCACACCAGAACTACGTCGCCTCTATGAAGATCCTATTACGACAGATATCCTCTAACCACAACCAATAGGGTACGGTATTACCGCTTAGCGTATGTGATACAAAAGTATGCCTTATCAGTGATACTGACCTCTTTCTGTGTGTACCACACCAATGTGCATGGTTGTCATAACCATTTGTGTAACCCCGTTACATGACCGGTACTTCGGTATGCAGCTGCTGTCCATTGGGTTGCCGTGATGACAAATCGCTCTGCACTGAGGTTCTGTCCCACCACAAGCTCGTTGTGCAACATTTTCCGACCTGTCGCCATTTCGTCGTCTAAACAGCGTATCGCCTTGTGATTGGATGCCGGCGACAAACGAAAATCGACACGACGTGCTCATTCCCAATGGATCGAGGGACTAGTGCAACAATCCACACGATCAAAAGTGCTACAAAATTCAATCAGTCTCTTGGAGTAATCGTAACTGTCCGATCGATCGCACGCCCTTGCGATGGATCGACAGGAACGATG
Source organism: Hyaloperonospora arabidopsidis Emoy2 (assembly GCA_000173235.2). Lineage (NCBI taxonomy): Eukaryota > Oomycota > Peronosporomycetes > Peronosporales > Peronosporaceae > Hyaloperonospora > Hyaloperonospora arabidopsidis. The sequence continues at coordinate 73,378 of JH598116.1, forward strand.
CCGAGTCCAATTGACGTGTAATCTCATCTTCTCCTTCCCAGTGTGTAATCTCTCAAGTGCACAGCGCCGGGAACTTGCACGCATTTCACACACGAAACCCCATAAAAAGCACCAATGGTCAACACCCGTCACAAACCTCAAGTCGCCTTGTCTATGCGCCTCTTCCCGCTTATTTCTCCGTCTAATTCTGTGGTCGGAGGTGGATCACGTCCCCTAGCCCTACCTAAAAACTTGCTCGCCGAGTGTTGATCAGCTGCCGAGTGACGTCGCCGCGCAGAGCCAGTCCATCTCCCTGACGCGTTGCTACTACAGGGTGAGAGAGACCGTCAAACTTGATCACCACCTCCTCTCCTCCTTCTTCTTACCTACCCACTCAAACACGAAAATCATCCTCATCACTTTTCAATTGACCTCCTCACCCGCAAGCGCCCCCCCAGCCTCCTCCTCCTCCCCCTCCCTCTCTCATTACCCCAATGGAAAAAATCGACGCGAGCTCGAGCATCTCCCAGCTACGTCCCCACTCAGTGCTAGCCGCCGCCCCTCAAGTCGCTCGTGCCCAGCAGCAGAGCGTGTTCCAGAGCATGTGGATCGGAGCGACCGCGGGCATGGGGGGGATCGTGGCCGTGTACCCCGTGGACGTGATCAAGACGCGCATGCAGAACAGCCGCGTCGCGACCAGCGCCGTCCAGACACTCACGAGCATCTTCCGGAACGAGGGCGTGGGATCGTTTTACAAGGGCCTGGGGCCGCAGCTGCTGGGCACGATCCCGGACAAGGCCGTGTCGCTCGCTACGCGCGAGTTTGTCAAGAGCTTTTTCGAGCACCCGAACGAGTTTAAAGCGTCGTTGACGTCGGCTGCTGTCTCGGGCGTCATGCAGTCGCTCGTGATGAATCCCGTGGAAGTGGTTAAAGTCCGCATGCAGCTCGACAGTACGTTGAAGCCACTGGGCGTGCTCCGAGAAGTGGGACTCCAGGGACTTTACCGGGGCTACTCGGCCTGCTTGGCCCGTGACGTTCTCTTTGCGTCCACGTACTTTACGCTCTATGATATGGCCAAGAACCAGCTCGGCGTGCAAGACGGCACGTCGCTTGGCTGGTCCATGGTCGCTGCTTCGACCGCCGGCATTCCTGCTG